>OMNZ01012561.1:0-10034 GCA_900303255.1 Lesueurigobius sanzi | reverse complement strand
AAAACAAATTTATGTAGTACTTTTATGCATGCTAAACCTAAAATCAATCAATCAATCAATTTATTTTTGTAACGCCCAATATCATAACAGAAGTCATCTCAAAGGTCGGTATGGACAAAAACAAATCAATATCAGACTCAAGAATGATCAAAAATAAGTCACACACGAATGAAATGTCACACACGAATGAAATGTCTCGACCAGATGTAATGTCCCGCGAATAAGTAAATCACTTAGAGTAACAAGCTTAGAGTATCCCCCATCCTTAGACCTTCCTCTACGGCGAGGAAAAACCCCAAAAAAACAAAAACCACATGGTAAAAAAAATTGAGGAAACCTCGGAGAAAACCAATTTAAAGGAAGGATCCATTTCCCTTGGACGGATGGGCTAGTGGTGAGATCATGCCACGAGAAAAGGTTTTTATTCAGCCACGCCTCCTAAGACTAAAAATCTGGCTAAAAATCCTCTAGTGTGTGGCCACCTTAAATGCTAAGTGAAAAAACAGCCAGAAATCTCATCAATAACCAGTGCATGAAACATCTATGTTTTCACCTTCCGTGTCTCGCCTTCAAATCTCAAAACCTGATATTGACCCTTCGTTTAATTGTTATCGGCACTAAAAGACGCTATATTCTTTTCCAACTTACGATGCTTCTTAATGAATTCCTCCTCTCACCTCTGTCTTCATTCCAAAGCAATAAAGGGCATCCCCTGGCCCTGTTTATGCTCACACACACAGCCTCATATACCAACCACTCCAGCATTAGAGAGGGCACTCCTATCTCTCTGCTCAGCTCTCTGCACTGAGGGATAAATACTCAGCGCTCGACCTTGAAGACGCTGAAGGAAGCCCTATCTGTGCTCGCGCTCGTCTGCACTCTTCTGATCTCAACACTCATACATTTTAATGCACACAGCATGGCAGCCATCTTGGAGCGGTAATTTCACCAAAGGAACAAAGCGAGATGAGGGAGATAGTCTGTATCTAACCAAAACACATGGCTGTGTGTTTGAGCACCGGTCCAGTCAGTGCTGGACATGCGGCTGTTTCCAATACACTTAAGTTCTGCTCAGAACAAATGTTACATTTTAGAGCAGGTATCTTTGCTTTTTAAGTAAAAGTATTCTGAATAGTGGTTTCATCACATGTATTTTCACAGTAAACAACAGTTGGTGAATCTAAAGCTGCAATAAAGTCACCAGCGACCTTGTTCAACCTGGTTTAACTACTTACTGTATAAGACAGTATATTGAAAAATAAATCAATAGTAGCTAAGTTAGACCTGATTTAGAACCAGTTTATGGTTTGTCCCGGTTCAGTCCTGCCTTAGACCTGGTTTGATAAAAAGGACAATTTAACACATTTAACTTTCAATAGTTTCAAAAGTGTTATGAACAATTATGAAACCCTCCTCACAGGAAACAATTTCAATCAGTTTTTGGATGGTCCAACCAGAGCCTTTTTTCAGTAGCATGTTTCTCGATCTCTAAGGTTCTACATTAATACAGTATAATTCAGAACTAATGTTATACTGTACCTTCTGATTTACAGCCTGTTAGTGCTACACCTGTGAAGTCTGCAGAAGCCTATGCTGTTTTTCATATCTTAGTGTGATTTTCATCCTACTCACACCTTTATACGAGACATACGATGCATATTTCTAATTAAAGCAGCTGTCAATGCCGCCCATTGGATCTCAGGGGGATGAGAGAAGGTCACTCTTCTTATAGAAAAAGACAAAAGGAAGGGTTAGTTGCTCAGGCTAAATTTGAGATACAGTGAAAAAGTAATTTCCCTTGTGGATTTAACAAAGTTTAATTTGAATGAGATTCAGTTCTTTTGTTAAAGTTTTATTTTGGCCCGAGCTTTCTATTGGCACACTGCTCATGCACCACTGTTTTGTCTCTTCAGATATAGGATAGTAGCAGCAGGTGGACATCTGTCCTTAACATATAGGCAAAATGTTCTTATTGCAGTTTGAACTTAGCCAGATTGTTTTAGTGTTTTTTGTTTGTCTTGAGTAATCTTTGAATCTTCCCCGGTGGCTATTTTTGGCACTGCATTGGCAGCTCAGCAAAAGCACCTCCCGAGTCCCTACATATCCAGGAAATTCTTCCCTTACCTTACAATCTCTAGCAAAGCTTATCCTTCCATTGCAAGTGCGAAAACATCTGCCGAATCCACAGCATTTAAAACATGTTAAGGATTTGACTTCCAATATAAATACTTCACTGGTGTGTGTTGTTTCTTTGTCTTGAAGCTAAAGGCTAACTTCAATTATGCAATATAAATGTTAAAATGGTGACAAAATCACAAATTTACATGAAAAAGAATTGTGTAACTTTTTTTTTTCTTACACTGGACAGGAAATGGCTACAAGCTCACAGGAAGTTAGCTGCAATATCGAAAGCAGATACATGATGCAGAGTTTGAAGGTCACCGACTACAAAGAAAATGAAGTAATATCATTTATAAAGAAAAACAAACAAATAAGAATAATAGCAACCATAGAAAAGACTGACTGGTCAAATGAAAATGAGTCGGTGTGAGCGCAAAGGAGGTGCTTGAAATCTTTTGCTGCTGACACATCAAGAGGAGACTTCTTTTGGCGACGAATCCAAAATGTCCTAGTGGGCCATTGATCCCAAGCTTCCACTCTTTCGCCTGCCTGTCTTTTGTCAGAAAAAGTTGCTGTATAGTGCTGTGCATAAAGGAACCCAGTGGGTGCATTGCAGAGAAGCAGAAATAATTGCATAAGACAGACTTTAACACTCCAGAGGCTGCGAAAGTCTGCAAGGCCACAGTCTGTTCTCCTTTGCGCAAAAAAACTAATTTTAACTGTTCACTTTATTGAAACTGCAACTTTGTACAAGTATTCAAGGCTTACGGACTGTGTTTAGGTCCCAGCAGAATTGTAAACACAAATTTTTATGTGCCTAGAAACAGCACGAAGTGATAGATGGTTATTATGTGGAAATACAGCGCGCAACAACAGCTACTGCCAAATACAATATTATGGCTCATTGTGTACAATTTTCCAAGATCTGGCACGAAACATTGTCCGTTCAGACTTCTGTGTTAAAATACTTTGTTTTGCTCTTTGGGATGTAAACCAGTGGACTGCATAACACTTTAAAGACTGTTTTCAAGCAAAACTATAGCAAAGCACAATATACTGCCTGGCCCAAGACAAAAAGGGGGTCAGTTTTAGGTTCAGCGAAACAATCGAAGCCGCAAAGAATGAGATCAGCTGGTTACGTGAACATCCTGAATGACCAGGTTGTTCCAAAAAGAGTCCAGATCTGAACTCCACAGAGAATCGCTGGGATGTTTTGAGATGGCTTTGCGCAGTGGTCACTCTCTCTTCCATCATCAATACAAGATTTTTTTTTCGGAATGGTGTTCATCTTGTCTACTAGTTACTTTATTGTTTAAGGCGAGGCAGGTGAAAAGGGAAATAGGAAAGGAAATAATGTATTGTAAGTTTTATGTCATTTTATGTTTTTATGTTTCACAAAAATGACTAAAAATGTCTATATTATTATTGTATATTATTTAAATGTAGGGTTTTATTTTGAATATACAGTATATTAGTTACAAAGATTTGTTCAGAGTGGATTAGATACCTTGTTTAGTTTTATAATAAACTACTAGTGAATAAATCTGTAAAAGTTAAAAGAAAAAAAAAGAAGTAAAAGTTTTTTTTCTCAATAACTCAATAAATCAGGCTAGGAATTAAGTATTAATTAAAATCTCTCTGACCAAATCTTCAGAATATTGTACAAGACTGGAATGTTCGGAGTCTGTTGGTGCTACTGAAGTTGAGATATCAAATTCTTCACGAGCTTGTCCCAGAGAAGATATCATAATTAGGTCCCTCAACAAATTGCAACAAAAGGTTTTTCAACGGATTGCTACTCAGAATAGATCCCTTTATAGCAAACTAACAGCTTTATAACTTACTTACGGCTTTCAAATGGTCCGCTCATTGTAGGACCGGTGTTTGTTTTGTGGAAGCTCGTGTCACCAAAGCAAAAGTTTGATGTGCTTTATAACAATTTGACATATTATGGCTTGTTGTTTGAACCTGAGTCCGTTGAATTGAAATTGGAGTGGATAACTGTGTTGCTGAGTGTTGTCCGAACACAAGGATGTGAAACGTGCTATTGTCAGTCATTGTATCTGCCAGCGATGGTCCAGAAAAGCAGCCTAAACGGGACGCAGGGCCCCCATTGGGTTACCATAGGGCTAGAGAGGTTAATATGGGAATTTATATTGGAATTTTCAATGCTGTTTTTCAGAGCTTTCCCCAACTCAGTTTTTCCGGGACTTTTAGTATGTTATAAAGAGATACATTCATACAATTTGTTGAGGGTTGACCCATTTTTCGGCCTGATTTGACTATTATACAACTTTATAGCGTGGTAAAAAGCATATAAAGTCAACATTTACACTATTATTTCTCCTATAACTCACCCTATGCCAGCACACTTCAAACTACACATACAGTAAATGTGTCTGTAATATCCATATCGCTCCTCTGAAATGCTCAGAATGTCCTTGAATGTGATTTGAGGGTCTGGCCCGTGTGTCCGGACCACCCCTGGCCTCAGCCGCCGATTGCTTTGGGCCCATTTGTTCTGCTGCGAGCGGTGATCCCTGTGCGCCGAGGTTCACGGAGGAGAGTTTGGATTTTGTTATTTCGCCGCCCGCTTTGGTTTTTGAAGCCTGCTGTGTAACGCTATCTGCCCCCGTGTCCCGGAGACTTCCCCCCGAGACAAGTGTAACCAGAACTGAGGAGCCGAGCCAAAATGTTAGGGGGAGATGAGAAAAGCTGGATATAAAAGAGTGGAGCCACATGGGACGCTCTCTATGACATGTTTTCTAACCTTTCAAAGTGTAAAAAGAAAGGGCTGAGTTATTTTCCCATGTCTACTCCTCTGATTGGTCTGGCTCTGAGTGAGTGGGTGAGTGAGGGGGATTGAAGGGCAGGACATTTTCAGGTTTTACTCTATAAACTTTCACCTGGAAACAAATACAGTAAATGACCTAATCATTACAATAAGTAATACAATAATTACAATGCACTCACTCAAGGTTTCGCTTCAAGGTTTTCCAGAGAGAAATTGTAGCTTCAGTGACCATTTCGTCAAAATGCATTTTTCTCACATTGTGGTGACAACATCTCCACTTCAGTAGCTCCTACAGACTCCAAACTTGACAGTCTTGGACTTGATCTCCAAACATTTAGTTGAATATAGCAAAGTATAAAGCAGAAGCTTCAGTCATTTTCTTTGTGTTGGATTATCATCTTGTCAGTCCTATTGGCCTAGTTACACATGTTTATTTGAAGCATAAGTAGCTCTCTCCCATTTTGTGATGCAAAAGTAGCGCACAGGGTAGAAAAGGTTGGAGAGCCCTGGAATAGATTATTAAAAAAAAAAAAACTAAACAACATAATCCAAAATGTAAAACCACTAGGTTGTGTTTAATCCTATTCAATTGTGTCTCAAGTGTGAGCTTTATCCTGAAATGAAATAAACAATAAAACTGTTTATATTAGTATCCATCAACAACTAACTGCAAATGGTGCCCCGGGCCAATAGTGCTTTTCAAATCAGCACTATTTATTACTCAGTCACTATAGTGGTGTAAAGAAGCATCAGGCGAAAACATTTGCAAGAAAGATTTTTCATGCAGTGGGCAATTTTGAGTGTTTAGTCGAGTGTTGTCCTTTAACATCTTAGTTTTAATGTCAAAGTAAAACTAAGATGTTAAAGACTTGATCATAAAGATACCACAACATGGCCGAGCTCCGTTGTGTTTGCACACATCTCCATATTTAGTCCATGTGACACACATAATGCTGTAAACCATGTGGTCTTTTCTTTCTGGGAGACGCGAGTGGAAAAAGACGCTTTTACATGAGCGTGTGCACTTGGTACAGAACTTGAAAGCCCCTTTTCTGAGATGTTTATTACACCGTTTACTTTCTTACTAGTAGAAACCGTAGACGCCACACGTTCTTGTTTCTTTTTATTTTCTGAGGGATTTTTCAAAATTCAAGGCACATTTTGAATTTTTACAAATTTATTTACTATCTAGCTTATTCAAAAACTAAACAAGATATTCAAAATCCACTCTGAACTAATCTAACTAATCTAAGTACATTGTTTTTTCACATAAAGTCTTATTTTTATACGAAAACATAAAATGACAGAAAACTTACAATTCTTTTTTTCCTCATATTCCTGTCAGTAACACAAATATTGAATTGAAAAAAAGTATCTATTTTTTCTGTATTCACCTGCAGTGTCGAACTCGTCTGCAGCTGCTTGTTTGACTTTGAGAACAAAAAGTTCATTTTGTTCCTGCAAACTTTCTGCAAAGTTGCATCATTTGTTTTGGTACTAACTGTTGCATTTATTAAAATGGTTTTACCTGCATTTGAAAATAGCTAAATTAAAAAGCTTCAGACATGACAAATGGCTGCTCAGATTCGCCTTCAAGCTGATGCAACAAAATGAAAGGTCGTGCTTTAATAAAGTATGAAGGAGGCTTTATTCAATATTAGTGGAGAAGACAGAATATCACACAGAGGTCATCTGTCCTCCATTACTCTGCTTTTCTCATTACTTTATTGAACTTTTGTTTGAAACACAGGTCTAAGTCTGGGGACGTGATTGGACTTTCCCGATAACAGAATTTTGCAGAAGAAATATGATTGTTATCGATTATTATTATTATTTTTTTTACATCTGACAAGCTGAGTTTACCACAGGCTAGAACTGGGCAACAAGATAAGATAAGATAATATATAACATATAATATAGGTCTCTTTTTTGAGTCTGTCATCATATTGTAACACGTCTTTGTTGGTGTTTTGATCGGTGTTACATATTTGTTGGAGGTCGTGGGTGAAACGGCGACACGGAGAGGGAATAGCTCCAGCTTATTCTGCATCCAGAAGAAAAACAGAACTTAACATCTGCCTGTGACTTTTATAAGCAAATGCATATCCTTCCGCCCAGGAGAAATAGTTCCACATACCAGTACCATAGTAATCCATGAAATGTATATGGGAAAAATAAATCATCTTACAACATGATACTGCCGCAGACATGACTGGCCTCAACAGCCCTTTCCGACCTGGCTTTACCATAGGGCTGAGCGATATGGCCAACAAATCTGATCACGATTTTCTTGTTTAAATCACAATTTCAATGTTATCACAATTCATATGCATAATGCGTTTTAAAGGTGACTAAAGCTGGCCACACACTAGAGGATTTTTAGCCAGATTTTAAGTCTTTCTGAGTCTGAAGAGGCGTGGCTCAATAAAAACTTTCTCTCATGGCATGATCTGTGGTGGGACTCCTCATGTGTGTCTGTATGTGTGTCCTCATGTCTGTCCTTAAGTGTGTGTGGTCTGTGAACAAATTTTTAGTCTCGAAAGATTTAAAATCCTGTAGTGTGTGGCCACCTTCAAGATACAGTATCTGCTTCTTCTTGGGTTTAGACCTGTTGTGGTAGTGGTTTAGTCTTGGTTAAGACCTGTTTTATTCCAAGTTTCAGTCATGATTCCCTCATGGTTTAATCCTGGTTCAGTCTGTGATATTGTCCAGGTTTAGACCCAATTCAGACCCAGTCTTTTGCTTTATTTCTGATTGAGTCATTGGGTTTAGTCCTGGTTTAGATCTGGTTTATTCCTGGGTAATCTTTGTTTCAATCTGTCCCTGGTTTAGTCCCTTGGTTTAGTCCTGGTTTAATCCAGATTCAGTCTGTGATATTGTCTAATTTTAGACCTGGTTTAATCTTGACAGTAAGCAGTGAGTGGAGAGAAAGTATTTGAGCTCAGAGCTGTGTTAAACATAAAAACCACTGAATCACGATATGACGATGTTACTAAAAAAGCAGATTGTCATGGAGATCAGATCACGATTCGATTTTTACCATCATATCGCCCAGCCCTACTTTACCAGACTGAAGGTTGTTGTTTATTTTTTTTCATTTAATGCAGATGGAGGACTAATAGTTGGGTTTGACAGGCTGATTTACCAATCAGAAAAACAAAAGCTCCATTCATGTCAAACCAGGATGACTTACATGTGTAAAAATAACTAATAAAACCCAACACAGCAGAGTAGGAGCAGCACGGACATCTGCCGAACCCACACTAAGCACAAAAAGAGCACCATAAAGTTCAGTCTGAATGATGTGGGGTTATTTGAGAGGAAATGTCTTCCGCATTTGAGAGATTCGCTACAAATAAACAACTGTGATTGGGACGTCGTAAAATCGGACAATATAAATGATTTGCTTCCAGAAGGATCGCAGTTGCTCTCGGATAGACAGTGGGATTTGGATGGATTTTTTTTTACAACCACTGCCAATCACACAATCACTCCACTTTCACGCAGGAAAGCAGTCCGTGTCTTGCCAAAGAACGCAAGTATTCAAAGGGCCAATGTGCCAAAACTGAAGTTGTAAAGCATGTACCAACAAACTACCACAATCGCTCCACTTTCACGCAGGAAAGCAGTAGTGTTGTTCCGATACCATTTTTTCTCATCCGATCTGATACCGATATTTGGACTCCAAGTAGTCGCCGATACCAAGTAGTTCTCAAAAGTCTGTAAAAAGACGCCAAAGCCCATTGCATATGGCTCATTCTGCCTATAAAATATATTCTGTCACTGTTCTGTTTCCACTCTAAAGATTAAATGAAGGCAAAAAAAGAAACACAAACGTATATGCTGTGATCTTTAGAGGATTTCGTGTCTGCAGAGCCCAGAAAAACACATTGTAGTATCGGATAGGTTTTGGTTCAGGTACTCGCCGATACCGATACTTGAAAAATCTGTGTATCGGCATCGGAACATCCCTAGAAAGCAGTCCGTGTCTTGCCAAAGAACGCAAGTATTCAAAGCGAGGGCCAATGTGCCAAAACTCAAGTTGTAAAGCATGTACCAACAAACTACCACAATCGCTCCACCTTCCCTTTGGTGCATCCTGTGCCAGTTCGATGTTCGGCGTCCCGACTCTTTGCTAGCTCTCTGGCATCCGTCGGGCCCCTCCTGCGCCAGTGTCAGTCAGTGTGTTGTGTCAAGTGTAACAGATCCAGTCGCCTCTCTCTTCAGCTCAGGCCAGAGGCTCCACTCCACAGCCAGAGCCAGTGAGCCGTGCCTTTTCTACCACAAACAGACTCTTCCCCTGCTCTCCTCAACGCTATCCCTGACATTTGGACTACCCACCCACACACACACACACACACACACACACACACACACCCACACACACACACACACACCCACCGCACGGATGCAAGAGGTCGCAAGTTCCTCCTCAAACTAATTAGCAGTAAATTCTTCCTGCTGACATTCCAAAATGGCAGCAAACTTATTAAATTACAGCCGCGCCACCGGTAGGAGCTGACGTAACGGCGAAGTTTCTCAACGCGGCTCAAGCTTTAAAATGTCATTATGTTTGTTTGATAGCGGTGAAATCATTGCCGGCGCCGGGTAATTTGGAAAAGACTTGGAAGCAAATGGCAGAGGAGTCGATGAGGGCTTTCGGACAAACAGAGTCGACAGAGGGAGGATCAACAGTCAGACAGACAGCAGCTGATGTTCGAAGGACTAAAAGACAATGGTGGGATTGTACTGGACGAAGAAAAGCAAAGAGGGGATTCTTCCGAAGGCAAATGGCAAGAAGTACAGCGTGAAAAGGTGCGAAAATAAAAGCAGTTTACTAAAGCAATCCTAACTTTTCTGGTTTCTCAAAAATGCCTGAACAAAAAGTGAGTAATATCAGTACAAGCAGCTGAATATCCTCAGAGTATAAACAAAGTTGTAAATGAGTTATCTCTGCACTGGCTTCCTGTCGCTCAGAGAATAGACTTTAAAATAGCTCTGCTTGTTTACAAGTCTCTTCATGGTCTAGCACCAAAGTACATCTCTGACATGTTAGTGCCGTATGAACCATCTTGGGGAGTGGTCTCCTGCTGGTTCCCAGAGTCAGGACTAAACATGG
>OMNZ01012519.1:1965-13648 GCA_900303255.1 Lesueurigobius sanzi | reverse complement strand
CAAATGTGCTTTAGCATACCTCAAGCGACCCCGTTTGTGGCGTGTGCAGAGAAAAGGCGTTTTCCGCATTACTCTTCCATACAGCATCTCCTTGTGTAAAATGTGCTGAATAGTTGAACGATGCAAGGTGACACCATCTGCAGCAAGAGGTTGTAGGTCTTTGGAGCTGGTCTGTGGCCTGACTGTGACTGTTCTCACCATCCTGCACCTCTGTTTATCTGAGATTTTTCTTGGTCTGCCACTTCGGGCCTTAAGTAGAACTGTGCCTGTGGTCTTCCAATTCCTCACAATGTTCCTCACAGTTGAAACTGAGAGCTTGAATCTCTGAGATAGCTTTCTATATCCTTCCCCTAAACCATGATGTTGAACAATCATTGTTTTCAGGTCATTTGAGAGTTGTTTTGAGGCTCCCATGTTGCCACTCTTCAGAGAAGATGCAAAGAGGAGAAACACTTACAATTGGCCTCCTTAAATACCATTTCTCATGATTGGATTCATCTGTGTATGGAGGTCAAGGGTCACTGAGGTTACCAAACCAATTTTGAGTTCCAATAATTAGTTCTAAAGGTATTAAAATCAATAAAATGCAAGGGTGCCTAAATTTATGCACATGCCTATTTTTGTTTAAATAATTCTTGCACACTTTCTGTAAATCATATAAACTTTATTTCACTTCTCAAATATCACCGTGTTTGTCTCCTATATGACATATTTAACTGGAATTTTTTATCCAAACAACCAATGATTTATAAAGGAAAATCATGAAAATCGACAGGGGTGCCCAAACTTTTTCATACCACTGTAAAAGCAGAATAACAGTCTTTGAGGGTCAGAAATTTGGCTGCTAAGCAAGGGATCAAATACTTATTTGACTCAGTAATATACAAAAATATTGTTAATAAATCATACAATATGATTTCCGGATTTTTTTTTTTTTGATTCTGTCTCTCACAGGGGAATTGCACCAACGATGGACATCTTAGACCCCTCCATGATTTCTAAGTGGGAGAACTTGCTAAATCACAGGGTGATGATCAAATACTTATTGGCCTCACTTTGTATGTTTTTTTCTTCTTCATTATGCATTTTCTGGATGGTGCGACTTATAGTCCGGAAAATACGGTAACCATTTACTCCTTTGACCCACCATTTTGTAAAGAAAAGTAGTCTATAAACATGCAGAACAGGTCAAAATTCAGCCCTATTATTTATTTCACCACAGGAAAGAAGGGACCCTATTGTACATGTTTTAGGAAAACTAGAGCACCCAGACAAAGATGCAGACACAGGGAGAATTTGTCAACTCCACACAAAAAGGTTCCACTTGGGAATCAAACCCAGGACCTCCTTGTTGTGAGGCACTAAGTAAACCATAAAAATGTGAAGAGTAAAGATAAAAAAAAAAAGGCTGAATCAATAGCTGCCAGTAGACTTAAGTAGACTAAGGCTAAGGGCCAGTGTGATTTTGGATAGAAACACGGTGTAAAAATACCCTGCAGATCGCCCCCTTCAGAATGTCAGTAAAGTCATTTAAAAAGAGTGGCAGCGGCGGAGGGCACAGGGCCACATGTGGAGACGAAGGTAGGGGCCTAAGCTGCACCCTGCTCTCACACAGTGGTGCTGGAAGGAAGAAACCCAAATTTGCCCAAGTGGGTGGGGGGCAACACAAACGAAAATAGACATTCCGGAGACGCAGGTGCTCACAATCCGGGAGGGGCTCCCCGCTGCAGGACCACCACCGGCAGCACGGCTTAGAGAGATCTGTGCTGTGATGCAAACATTAACACAGCATTCAAAGATCACTCTGCATCGACCCAGGGCTAAAAACGGCGTTAAGTCTGCGGCTCAAACTGTGGTAAAAATGTTACTCGTGCTTCTTCGGGTGGCACTTTTGCAGTTCAAGTCCACATTAGGATAAAAATGAATCCCATTTTAGTTGATAAGAGGATAGCCTGAGTCTCTCACCCCAGTCCAGGTCAATAAGTAGGAGGTTTTGGTAAATAACAAGTGAGGGCTAGGGACATATACAGTGAACTGACAAACCCTGTTGGATGAGAGGCAAAACAACTCCAAATGATTATTATTATTACATATTTTTCTTTATTTTTGCTATTACGTAAAATAATAACTATGTATTAGTCTTATGTTAACTGTTGACTGTTAACTTGATAGTTAGGCTGCCCTCAACTAGACTGACAAAGGATGCCAAACTGCGCACACAGCCCCTCTGACCACTACCAAATATTCACTCTCATCATTCAATGGCAGATTCATTGGAAGGATTTATTATCAAAATCTCATAGACATTTTTCAAGCCCTGGTTTTAAACCTGCTTGAGACCTCAAAGCCCAATTAAACTCGGCTCATTGTATTCCTATCACAGTCTTTCTCAGTGAGACATTTGGATAAGAATTACATTTTTTGCTTCTTGTTTTACCATAAAACTAACTTTACTTTTAACTATTAAGGACTTCTTAAAGATAAAATATTACAACAAAGTGCCATTTTAACTAAAAAAAAATGATATTAGATAAAAATTATTTGAACAAACATCACCTATCTCACCATAATCTCTTTCAAATCTGTGGGAGTTTCAACTTTATTTTGTTTGAATTTAATAAAAAAAGCCTTAAGTAGTCAGGCTTACTTTGTTGATGGAAGGTTTTTTTTTCCCCCATGGTGTCAAGTCTTTATTTAGACAAAATACTGCAAGGCGAGTGCTCGACAATCAGTTCACCAGTGGCTCTTTTATCAACTTCAAATGTCACTCCCAGTTTTTTCTATTTATGGATTGCCATTTCCTCTGCTCTTTTTTTGAATGCATCCCATTAGTCGTCAGAGAATATCAATGGATAGTGTGGTCAAATTGCATTCTAATTGTTTGATTTCCAATAGATCTCTGGTGAGGGCACTGTCACTACATACTTACAGCTGCATGTCTTACTGAGGCAGTTAATGTGCACAAGAGCCAGCTGTCCCTCAAATAACACACTCAATAATTCATAACGCAACACACACAAGCTCGTTCTCATCTATGTGTGCCGCGATGGAGGTCAGGGCAACAGCTTTTTGTGTGTAAACTTGACAAGCAAGTAGCAATAGAGTAGGAGCCAGCCCGGACTGGAGAGTGAATTGCTTGCTATAGTTGCATTGAAGGTGTGCGTAGAAGCCAATAGAGTTTTATGTGTGTCCTCTTCACTAATGGAAAGCAGATCTCTCATGTGTTGAGCCAGCAGAAGAACTGCAGTAGATCCATCCTGTCAAATGTTAGACCAGTCAAATTGCGGCCAACTCTGTAATTACGAAAAGTGTGTAAGCGTCAGCAAAAAGACTCTTTGTTAATAGTGGAAAGCAGAGTTTCATTTGGGTATTTTGAGGGGTGTCAAAACATACAGCTTTCAGACATTAAACTTTGCTCAATAACTCATTTAGTTTTGAATAGAAAGTCCCGCCTCTGGTCCGGGCTTTAGAATAGGTTTGGACACCGTGGCATTAGCTTTTTATGTGTTATTTCAACACAAGTAGAAATAGAAGCAATCCAGCCCCAATTGGTGAGCATACCAAATGCCTGTACTCATCTTCTGCTGACGCTCAAGGGAGCAACGGCACTAAAATACATCTAAAAAAAAAACAATACCTGCTGCTACCTACAAGACATTGAGGCATTTTGAATGCTGAGCAGAAAGGGTCTAGCCTGTACTTTTTATATATAAAATATTTATTTTGTTTTTTCATGGATTGGAATATTTAAAAAAAACACACAACCAAAAATGTTGTGTGCATGACTACAAACTCTGTCTGTAATTATTATGTTATTCCATTCATTCAAACTAAAGTAAAGTGCAGGGAAAAAATAAAGAACCAAGGCACTCCTCCCACACTTTTCTACATTTTCCACAAAGCCTTTATTGTACTGAGCTGATGCATATTAAAATATTTTAAAACATGTTGCTGGTTGCACACGTATCTGCTCCAACAAAGCCTTTCTCAAGAAGTAAAGTGCAATTCACTTGTGAGCTATTATCCACTATTCAATTGATTATTATTTTTTACAAGTCGATCACATTTATCTGTTGAGCAAAAGAACTGGATGTAGACTGTGGACAGGAGGCTTTTTGAGCAGGGAGTATTTGACCCTCATTTGCACTTATTAGGTGTTAAGTATAGCTCATATTGAATATTTAGCAAATATAAGACTTGCATCAGCTTTGTCCAAACATTGTGAATGAATCATAGCTTTGTTTGAATGCAGATCTAGAAAAAAAACACTCAGCTCTGACATCAACAGTCAATGTCTACACACACCATCAGCAGACCTTTATTTAACCAGGAAAGTCCCACAAAGATTAAGAATCTCTTTTTCAGGGAAGTATTGTACATATTTTTAGTGGTAGGGGAAACCAGAGCACCTGGAGGAAACCTACGCAGGCATGGGGAGAACATGCAAACTCCACACATTTTCTGGGACAGAACCTGGGACATTCTTCCTGTGAATCGAGAGTGCTAACTGCTGCACCGTGTGTCAAATGAGAAGTGGCTTTATGCAATGAATGGCTCATTGTCCTACATTATGCCATCAGAATGTGAATATATATGCAATCATTTCATCATTGAGAAACTGGCCTTGCCTCGTCTGCAGCTGGTAATTATAAAATAAATCTTTGACCTTTTTATTGTATATACAGTGCCTCTCGAAAGTACTAATACACCTTGAACCTTTGCACATTTTGTCAGGTTTACAAACATAAACATAAATATTTTATTTTGAATTTTTTTACTGAAAGTTCACACACAAGTAACAGACAACTGTGAAGTGAAAGCAAAATGATGATTTTGTTATTATTTTAAAAATATGTATTCATACAGCTTTTTCTGAGTGCATTAAATTGCCTTTGAAACATTCCTAATGACTGCTGAATGTTCACACCTTGCCCTAATGATTAAATAGATGCCACCTGTGTGTGATCTACTCTCAGTATAATTACAGCTGTTCTGTGAGGGCCTCAGAGCTATGGTCAGAGGGTATTGGTCACTAAACAACATCATGAAGGCCAAACAGCACACCAGAGAGGTCAGGGATAAAGTTGTGGAGAAGTTTAAAGCCATGTTAAGTTATACAAAGATTTCCCAAGATTTGAACATCTCACGGAGCACTGTTCAATCCATCATTCGGAAATGGAAAGAGTATGGCACCACTGCGACCTTACCAAGACACGGCCGTCCACCTAAACTAACAGATCGAACAAGGAGAGCACTGGTCAGAAAGCCAACCAAGTGCCCCAAGATGACTCTGGAGGAGCTGCGAAGTACTACGAAGGAGGAGCTGCGAAGTACTGCGAAGTTCCATGTACAGCTGGGGGAATCTGTACATGGAACAACTATCAGTCGCACTCTACACAAATCTGGCCTTTATGGATGAGTGGCAAGAAGACAGCCATTATTGAAAGGAGGCCATAAGAAATCCCGTTTGAAGTTTGCCAGAAGTCATATGGGACACAGCTACCATGTGGAAGAAGGTGCTTTGGTCAGATGAGACAAAAATGTAACTTTTTGGCCCAAATGCAATTATTATGTATGGCGCAAACCTAACACTGCTCATCGTCCTGAGTGCACCATCCCCAGTGTCAAATATGGTGGGGGGAGCATCATGCTATGGGGCTGCTTTTCTTCAGCGGGGACTGGGAAGATTGTAAGAATAGTTGGGAAGATGGATGGAGCCAAATACAGGGACATTTTGGAGGAAAACCTGCTAGAGTCAGCAAGAGAATTGAGGCTGGGGCGAAGATTCACCTTCCAGCAGGACAATGACCCTAAACACAAAGCTAACTCTGCAATGGAATGGTTTAAAACAAAACATATTCATGTGTTAGAATAGCCCAGTCGAAGTCCAGACCTAAATCCAATGGAAAATGTGTAGAAAGACCTGAAAACTGCTGTTCACAAACGCTCTCCATCTAATTTGACAGAGCTTGAGTTGTTTTGGAAAATGGTAAATGGAATGGGCTAAACTTTCTGTCTCTAGATGTGCAAATCTTGTAGAGTCATACCCCAAAAGACTTGCTGCTGTTATTTCAGCAAAAGGGGGTTCCACAAAGTATTAACTCATGCTGTATGAATACTTGTGAGTATTAACTCATGCTGTATGAATACTTGTGTATGCCCAACTTTTCGGTTTTCTATTTTTTGAAAAATAACAGAATCATGTATCATTTTGCTTTCACTTCACAGTTGTCTGTGTGAACTTTCAGTAAAAAGGTCAAAATAAAATCTTTATGTTCATGGTTGTAAACATGACAAAATGTGCAAAAGTTCAAGGTGTATTAGTACTTTCGAGAGGCACTGTAATTTAAGAGGAGACACAGCAGGCAAACATTTCTCAAAACTATAGACCCTTTCATTGTTTGTAAACACTTGGGGCTTAGCTGGAGGCGGAAAGCTAGATCCCTTTCCTATTTCCTTTGAAGTTGTCATAGTAACAGTAAACAAATTAACTGTTGTTGGAAATATCAGATAAACTTATTTTATCATCTCAAATGTCATTCATCTTGTTCTTGCTCCTTAAGCCACAACAGGACATGTTTTAGTTGTAGTTTTACACTTATGATCACTAGTTTTAGTTTAATCTCATTTATCTTGCTCACTTCCTGCCTCCAGCTGATGTCACTGATGATGTAAGCAGTGAAATTGTAACTTGCATTTTTATTTTTTCTCACATTATGGCATCATCTCCACTTCAGTAGCTCCAAACTTTCCAGTCTTGCATTTCAAAATATTTTTAAGGTTTGTTGAGATGGATTTTTTCAAATTGAAACCCAATTTAAAAAAAATCCCACATGCCTGCAGTCTCTCGCCTTAAGAAACATGTTTTTTGATAGATATACTTATTATAAGCCAACTGTTTTATGTGAGAATTTCATAAGTAGACATAAATAGTACAATTAATTAATTTTACTAAAGTATGTGTTTAAATTGTATAACATCTCCATTAAGACTTTTAGAGACATATAATTTGAGAACTGCTGATTTGGTCACACTTTGCAGCAGGTATACTATAGTGAGGGATAAATACTGTTTGCTGTCCGGTTTGCATATTATTACCAACAACCATGAAGTTTCAAGGTAATTCATTATCTTCATACTGGTTTGGGGTCATGATAAATCAGAGTATCATACCATGAAATAAAGTAGACAACACTTTCCACTGTACTGTAAGCTACAGTGTTAAAAGACTTTTCGAAGTGTTGAATATAATTGTTATTTCTCTGGGTTACCCCCTCGCTGCTTTCACTTCACCAAAGGACTGTGGACTCCCATCTGAAGTGTGAGTCTAATAAAAGCAGTGGTCGGGGCGGGGCAGAGGAGCAGGCTCCCCTCATCGTTTTGTATTTTTGCTCCGCTGCTTTAACAGGCAGCGACCACCTTCACCACCCCACAACAGCCTGATGATGTACAGACTCCACTGAGCAGGACTTTCAAACGATATCATTACCATTTCAAACAAGCTGCTGCTGCCTCATGGAGCCCGGAGCTGTGCCATGTGCTATACGAACAGGGCAGAGAGCATCATCATCTTGTATCTTTATATCACAAAACTGCATTGTGTGCATCTCCCATTGTGCAGTCTTGTTTCAATTAGTGAAAAAAGGCATCTATGTGTACGTAGTGGGGTGGAATCGCTGTGAGGCATCTGTGCGGCTTGTCAGTATTTCAGACAATAGCCTGGTTTTCACGGCTGTCAATTACGAGGTGTATACAGACCAGAGTTCCTTGAAGACCTCCAAGAATGGGACATGATTCTCTTTTGATTATTTACAGCCAATAAACAGAACCAGCAGTACCCTATCCCAGAGGCAGATATCGCTCATTTAAACTGACACAAAGTCAGACTTAACAGCCCAGCGGTCCCTGCTGCAACATTAATGCCCTCATTTATCCTCTTATGCACAAATGTCAACCTTTTGTCACTCTGCATCCTTCCTTTCCCCTTTAGTTGCCCTCCTCACCCTCATAAGCTCATCTCTTCCCATTGCACCGTCTCGATCTGCTTTCAAGGCCATACCCCCTGCTCACTCATGGCTGAACCCCAACCTTCAAAGCTTTTCTATTACACTTTTACACAGCATTCTACAACACTCTGCACCCAACATCCAGCCTGTGTCCTGCATAGATATTGCACATTTTGCAATAGGCCGGACACTCCCTTGTTTTGATTGTCTTTCTTCTTTTCTCTTTGTGCTTGGGGATCCTCTAGTGACATCATCACTCCTTCAGTTACCATGGTTTCTGCAAAAGTGGGGGCTACAATAACCGGATAACCACTTGGAAGAGTCAAGCTGCACCGTTTCATCACACACAGAGAAGAGCCGTAATGTGACAAGGACTTACTTTAATTACATGAGACAGAGAAACTTGGAGCTATAAAACAGATGGCCAGAGCGCGGTTATGACAGCGTTAACGACGGTTCTGTGGGAACAAACAGACTTTCATCATACAGGTCTTCTGCAAGCTCCTCTTCCTCCTCCGTGAAGTATGTGGGGAACGGCGGGCTCAATATACTGGATTTGAGCCTCGGCAACGCTGTGTCTCGTATCTGAAATGTCACATACACAAAATTAAATCACTGCTTTAATAGTATCCATCATATCGTTATCAATGTGGCATGACTCCATGTGAGGGAAAGCCATTCTCTTTAACTGAAGTTATGACGATGTGCAGAGCAAATAAGAAACCATTGCCTTCAGCAATTTATCTCTGCTTTTGCATACACCATATCAACTTATTGCACATAGTACTAAAATAGATTTATGAAGCAATTTTGAGGATGTGTGCAGTTCAAGAAAGGCGCAAACTTGATTTTCTTCAACATAACTACACTTAAAGTTAAACACAGCACGGTGCACACAAAAAAGAAACAGGAATAAAGAAAGGCTTCAGGCTCTAAAATCAAAAGGAAACAGTTGAGACATAATGTACCCAACCTCTCTGTTTTAAAACACACGTATTGTTGGGGACTGCGGATGGAAATTAGCATGTTGCTAAATCTGGTGCAGCCATCTTTTTAATGTAACTGCACATTGTCCCTCTAAATAAACTAAATAAATAAAAAATAAACATGCAAATTACACAGGCCACACTTAATAAAGACAATAAAATGCACTGCTATTTTAGTCAAAAAATAGCAAATGCATTTGTGAACATTGGTCATACACCGCACATACAGTATGCTGAAGTAGTACAACTGTGGAATATTGATGACTTGTGAGACTGGCGGGCTTATGGGAACAAAAGTCATGTCCTCACAACATAAATCATTCAAATTGAGAGTTAAGAGTTTTGAGGGCATGTTAAGGGTAGTCATTTGTGGTTTGAGGTGACACCACTGAAATGAATTAAACATCAAGGTTAAAATCCCACAGACAGACACAAAATATGTTATGAAAAGCTGAGTGGGAGAAATGCAATAAACATCTGTATTCATTACTGTTGTTCACGAGGGAAACAAATAGGTGTGGGTCTGTTTGTGTGCGCACGTAAAAGTCATGGCCCACATGCGGGGTATGGAGATGGATGCTGGGATATTACAGAGATCATTAAGGTCCACACACACAGTGCTGATGCAGCACACTGCAGATGAAGATGGATCACACTGTCTCCAGGTGTGATGGCACTTAAGGTGCAAGGTCACTTGTCTCCACTGTTACACTAAGCACGTGGATTGGCCTTTGACATTTAACTTCACTCTGGCTATACATAATTATTATTTTACCTTCACTAAGCAATTTCTGTGTCCGGGGACGGAGCCGTTTACATAAAGCACATTATACTTGGTATTGACCCTCCATATCTGCAGGGAGATATAGAAGGAGAAGACACATGGGAATATTGAATAGAAATTACAATCAAGGACAGCACAAGTTCAAAGCACATTGAGTATGTACCTTCAGCCCGGGAGCTGTTCTGGTAACGTTGCCCATCATGCCCGGCATCTTTTTCCCTTTCCAAACTTTGGCTGGATCCTGGACACAGATGACGAACACACAAATTAGTGGATTAGTGGGAGCCAACTGTTCATATCTGGCTGCGATAAGCACTTTACAAGAACATGAACAAGTTTGTGTGTCTCACCCCTCCTGGTCCTGATGCCCCCGGCCTTCGATGAGTCTTGGTTTGACCGTGGCTCGCCGGCTGGCCTTTGAACCCCCATCTTTTCATTACGCCCTGAAAGCCTTTACCAATTCTAGACACACAGTGCATAATGAATGAGAATTAATGGTTTTCAGCATGGTGGGCTTTGTTTGTTTGTTGGCATCTGTGCATTCAGGACATTATGAACAAACTGAAGACATCCATTGCAAAATAGGACAGCAACACCAACTCGAGCCATAAAAGCTCAGTAAAATTACACATAAATAGGTCAAAGTCTGTACAATATTTTTACATGATCTTTGGTTTGAAATCTCAACATTTTACTACACACCTAATGACTGCACAGAGGTTTAGTAATGTTTCTACAGGGTTTATGCAGGAAGCAGCAAGTCAAATGTAATGCTTTTTAATTACATTTGCATGCCCACAAAATATATTTTAATGCCACAAACACATTTCATTTCTTAAGATTTGCAAATATTCCTTCAGGCAAAGGAATGAGGAGAATTTCCATTATTCAAACTTAAATTCAATACATCACATCAGGCACCTTTTGAGCAAATTATTTGTATAATTTCAAAATTGCAGTTGAACGTGTTTTGGACCAGCATTTTTGCATTTTATTATGCAATAAAAGTTCTTCAGCAATGTTGTTATTTTCCAAGAAAAAAATATTTAATGCCAGTTTTAATCCAATTTAATGCTTAAAAAACAATTCCATTTAATTAAAAAATTTATATTTTTTGGCATAATAGACCCATTTCATATGACGTGTGCATACTAAATGAGGTTTATGCGCACGCAAAACAACTGCAATATTGCTTTGTACTAGCATTGCCACATGATTGACACGTGTTTGTTGTCGCAACACAATGCCATCGTCTGGCGTTGATACTTCCTATTTGTGCAATCAACAACGCTGCAGGACTTAATTGGTCACAGGTGCGTCCTTTTCAGAAGAATAGACGAGACCTGCTATCAAATGAGCCAAATGGTCCAAAGTTGAGATCAAGGAAGGATACATTGCACTGATATTGCTGTTAACGTATAAAAATGACTATCTATCTATGCATTTGTGGTGCTCAGTTTATATCTGGTAAGATTTTTTACTTACAAAGAACTAGTGCTTGACATGACATAATATAATTGTGTATTAACGTTAATCTTTTAGGCCTTATCGTAAACCAGCCTGTACAGAGAGCTACATTCATATATTTAGCGTTTGGAGAAACTTGGTAATTATAATGATAATAATAAGCCATTATTATCATTATAATATGGGCGATATTAGGGGATATTCCCGTTAGTGTACTATGAAAACACAAAATGACTTAGCTGATTTATCTTGCAGACTAGTGATGTGGGTCCTACACGACTCTGCACTCCTCCAAACTAATGTTAATTCCAGTATTTATATTATTATTATTATACATATTTTGCATGGGTCCCACAATCGTTCGCCTGTACTTAAGTGAGTTTCCATAAATAAGTCTCCTCCGGTGAACTATTTGAACTATTTTCTAGCCTTGACAGCGG
>OMNZ01012516.1:0-10626 GCA_900303255.1 Lesueurigobius sanzi | reverse complement strand
TTAAATACATGTATTTAGTTACTCCCCAACAGTGCCTATGGTCATGAGATTTGGGTCATGACCGAAAGGACAAGATTGCGGAAACAAGCGGCCGAAATGAGTTTCCTCCGCAGGGTGGCTGGGCGCAGCCTTAGAGACAGGGTGAGGAGCTCGGAACAGAGCCGCTACTCCTCCACGTTTCGGATGCCTCCTGGTCGCCTTCCTCGAGAGGTGTTCCAGGCATGTCCCACTAGGAGGAGGCCCCATGGAAGACCCAGGACACGCTGGAAAGACCAGGTCTTTAAGCTGGGAACGCCTTGGGGATCCTCCAGGAAGAGCTGGAGGAGGTGTCTGGGGAGCGGGAAGTCTGGGCGTCTCTGCTCAGACTGTTGCCTCCGCGACCCGACCCCGGATAAAGCCAAAGAAAATGGATGGATGGATAGATTTCATTTTGAAATTCACCGGATCCTTTTTCCTGTCGGCGTCTGACTTCTGCCTCTGTTCCTGTGAGCTTGATCAGAGGCTGCTCCGGCCTCCGCAGCATCCGCCAAAAACAGACTCCAGTGGATTATGTCCATTAGGCCGGAGGGGAGCCGGAGGGGGGCCGGAGGGGGGCCGGAGGGGGGCCGGAGGGGAGCCGGAGGGGGGCCGGAGGGGAGCCGGAGGGGAGCCGGAGGGGGGCCGGAGGGGAGCCGGAGGGGAGCCGGAGGGGAGCCGGAGGGGAGCCGGAGGGGAGCCGGACTGCGTGGAGCTACTGTGAGTTTGCAACATTGATTTTAGTGACTCTTTAAGTCTTCCAGCGTCCGGCCCAGACCTTAGGTGGATGTAGTGTGAGCCCTCAGTTAGTCCCACCTCCAGTCTAGTTTTGAACTGGTGCCCCAACCGCGGACTACAGACTGTCTTCACATGTTTGTAATACATGGAGCCAGGCGATTCAATGACGAGCCACGACCCAAATAAGAATTGAACAATGTAAAATGTGGTATTTCTCACAAATTTATTGCTGAATAAGCCTCTAATCTGAAATCATGACCATTTAAACTACAGTGCACAACAAAAACTCATCTAGAAATAACATTTTAAATATTTGACCTTTGAGTAAATTTAACATTTACCAGTGGGTCATCATTTTTGCACTTAAAATTATGAAAACAAACTTCTCATTGCACTGAAAACTAGAAAATAAGATCAATCCATTTGGAATAACTTGTTTCTCATTTGCAAAAAATACCACTTCTCCCTTTACCTTAGCCTATACACTTAATTTGAATAAAGTTAGCTTAAAATAAGACATTATTTAGCTGTGTAACATACTTGAATAATAATAATAGTTGATTAAATTCCCAGGGAGAGGCTGCGACCCACCCGTTGAGAACCACTGCTCTGAGAACCGTCTGCAGCTGCTTCATGTTTGATGTTGATCCAGTTTTTGTTCTTTACAGTTGAGCACCGCGTTTGTACTTGAAACTTTCATTCACTCCAAAGAAAAGGTGAGAAAACTGTGGATAACATGACACCGGTTTACGCCGCTCCAGTCTTTATTATGTTAATGTCGAGACTCTGCAGTAACACATTTAAAATGTTCATGTTTTGGGCCAGTTTGCTCTGAACATATAAACTTTCACCTGAAACAAATAAATCACCTAATGTTTACAATAAGGAGAGTAATTATTCACTGATTCAGCGTTTCTCCGAAGAACTAAATGGGAAACTGTAACTTAATGACCATTTTCTACTATGTATTTGATGTTATTTATTCATTTATCATACGGATTGTGCATATTAATAAACCTTAGTGTAAAAGTATTTATCGTCTGTATTCCCTTGACAATAGTTGTTTGTGTTTTCAGCCGACGATGCTGCAGTGGATCGAGCTCCTCACTAAACAGTTCAACAACAGTCAGGCCGCCTGTGAGGTACCACATCTTTACTGGGACTGGATTCTTCTCCCGTTTACTCACAAATATAAAGAATAATAATAAAAAGCTAATTTATGTTTATCGCTGCACAGTATGTTTTCAAATATTCTTATTGCAATGTTAAGGGATGCTAATGGAGCATCACAGCCCCGCCCACCAGCTCGTCTGTATAAGCCCCGCCCACCAGCTAGTCTGTACAAGCTCCGCCCACCAGCTAGTCTGTACAAGCCCCGCCCACCAGCTCATCTGTACAAGCCCCACCCACCAGCTCGTCTGTAAACGCAGGCGCCTCGGTGCCGGAAGTAATAATCCCATTCAAAAGTTGCATAGATTTACGAAAAAAAAAAATCAAATGTTTATAAGAACGATAGCAGCTCATCAGCTCCATGAGACTTATGGCATAAAACACACAATAATAAATTAAAATTGTATCCAAAACTTTATAAACCAAAAAATTATAAAAATATGTCGCCCTGTTTTCAAGTATTGGGTATTTTCTTGCTTGTAAAATATCCTCTCTGTGGCTAGCAGTTAGCACGTAGCTGATTAGCAGTTAGCACGTAGCTGATTAGCCTCCGTCGTGCTTTTAAACTCGTACAATTAGAATTTTTCGAAAAGTCGAAGATTTTAAATGGGATTATTACCAAGGCACGTTCGTGTACAGATGAGCTGGTGGGCGGGGCTACGATGCTCCATTGACCCTTTCGCTGCTTACATCATGAGTGACATCAGCTGGAGGCAGGAAGTGAGCAAGAGAAATGAGATTAAACCAAAACTAGTGATTATAAGTGTAAAACTACAACTAAAACATGTGGTCCTGCTGTGGCTTAAGGAGCAAGAACAAGAGGAGCCACATTTGACGCGATAAAATAAGGTTTATCTGAGATTTACAACAACAGTTAGACATTTGTTTATCGTTACTATGACAACAGCTACAATGGAAATAGATGGGGATCTAGTTTCCACCTCCAGCTAAGCCCCAAATGTTTACAAACAATCAAAGGGGTCTATACAGGGATCTCCAACCAGTAACTCGCGAGGTCACCAAAAACTTTCTACATTTTTACAAATGAGTCAAATTTAAGATGCGCTTTATGTTCTGAACAAAGCGTCTCCAAAAACATTTAGGTGAATATAGCAAAGTATAAACTACAGTCATATTCTTTCATTGTGCTGAATGATCATCCTGGCTCCTAGAGGCCTAGTTACACATGCTTCTTTGAAGCATAAGTAGCTCACTGCCATTTTTGTTAAGCAAATGTAGCTCATGGGATAAAGAAGGTTGGAGACCCCTGCTCTAATAAGAGTAATATCAAGAGCTTTACACGTTTTTTGTGTGCGCAGACAAAAAATGTGTGTCTAAAGCAAAATGCATTCACTTCTGTGACATTCTCACGTATCGGAAGCAAAAAAGCTGGATCGGTGCATCTCTAGTTCATCTTTATTATTAATCAAGATTTTCCAAATATTGTTCCAGAGTTCTGTGTTTCAGTGGGTTTTGTTTACCTATGATGAGACGTACCGTGATGATGTTGAATTGTGTGTTTCAGTGTTTTTTGTTTACCTATGTTGAGACGTACTGTGTTGATGTTGAATTGTGTGTTTCAGTGTTTTTTGTTTACCTATGATGAGACATACCGTGATGAAGTTGAATTCTCTGTATTTCAGTGGTTTTTGGACCGAATGGCGGACGATAACTGGTGGCCGATGCAGATCCTCATTAAATGTCCCAATCAGATCGTCAGACAGGTCAGTCACAGTCCTCCCACCGTTTATTTTTACTCTTATTACGATTAGGGCTGAAACAACTCCTTCAACTCAACTGAAAGTTTTGTCTCTGGTGTTTTTTTTCGAAATCTTTTTCGCTTGGTTTGTCCCAGATATGAGACAAATCCCAGGCCATAAACTCAGAGCAGAATGAGGACTCTCTCACTTTCACATTCCCAGACTGAATTTTAGAGGTTGTGAACTTTCAAATGAGAAATGACAGACAGAATCCTACAGACATTAGCTTTAAGTTTATCAAAATGTCCTCAAGTGTCACTGCAGCGTCATGTGGTAAAAGTTTAAAAATAAAACACTCATCCAAATCTGGTACCTAAAATCTGTTTTCCTTCAAGTTTCTCTGTCAGTAAAGAAAGTTACTGTTGTTTCAGCTCAAATAAATATAAAAAAGATGAAAAGGAACAGTCTTTTGGAATACATGGTCATTATTGTTCTGCTTTAGGATTCTAGATGACCAATAATTTAGCGTAGGTATCTAAAAAGTATGGTTCAGACCCTGGTATTGTTAAAGCCCTAGTTACTACACACCTCAGTTACTAATACATTGGTGTCGTCATCATTTATAAAAGATTTACAAAGTTTTGCTAACATTTGCTGACATCAATAAGCACCTGGAATAAAATACAGCACATTATTACACAAAAAATTAAAATGTTAAGATATATATTTTTTATTTTTATTGTTTCCTGTCTAATAAATAAAAATTAAACAATGAGCCTTTTTTCACACGTTCTGGTTGTTATCTCGCAGATGTTCCAGAGGTTGTGTATCCACGTGATCCAGAGACTGAGGCCAGTTCACGCTCACCTGTATCTGCAGCCAGGAATGGAGGACGGGTGAGACACTGAACACAAACCACAATGAGAGTAACTGTGGAGTAACTACAGTTCTATGACACCGGCTGCCGTCAGTGGAAGCACAATGAGGTGTTAGAACACTTGGCCATGCAGGAGGTGTGCAGCACAGACTCTCCGTTCTGTGTTTGTGAATGTTGTTGGCGACAGAAGCCGAGCCGCGTGTCCCTCAGTTCCTCCAGCGCAGTGGATTCTTTGGGAAACTCAGCGCCTCCACATTGAGCTCCCGCCATGGCCACGCCCCTCTCCTCCTCCTCGTCGGCCTCGTTTGTGTGTGTAACTCCTCTCTCTGTCTCTGTCTCTGTCCCAGCTCCGACGACATGGACGGTCCGGTGGAGGACATCGGGAGCCGCTCCTGCGTCACTCGCTTCGTTAAGACTCTGCTGTCCATCATGGAGCACGGAGTGAAGCCGCACAGCAAACACCTGACCGAGTACTTCGCCTTCCTCTACGAGTTCGCCAAGATGGGAGAGGAGGAGGTGAGGGTGCAGGACAGGGAGGACAAACTAGCATTTAAGGGGAGACACTGCAGCACAAACAGGGCCCAAGGATCCATAGGGTCCTAAGCGGAACTGTCATGGGGCTCATTTTGGACAGATATGTATTTAGAGCTGGATGATATGATGGTTTTTATGTTTAACACAGCTCTGAGCTCAAATACCAAAAGAGGGAGAAAACTAGGTCTAAACCAGGTCCAACATCAGACAATATCACGGACTGAATCTGGATTAAACTAGAACTAAACCAAGAAGTAAACCAGACTAAAGCCGAGACTGAAAACCAGGTCTAAACCAGGACCAAACTGAAAAGGGGTAGAATGGAACGATGATTACCTTGGACTAAACCAGGACTAAACTAGGTCTAAACCCAAGGACTCAAACAGAAATAAAGAGAAAGAGAAGAGTGGTTCCTTGATGTAAAGCGCGTTGAGCCTAAAGCAGGTAGAAAAGCGCTATATAAATGTGACCATTTATCACAGACTGAACCAGGATTAACCCAGGACTAAAATAGGTCTAAACCCAGGGACCCAAACAGAAATAAACCAAGAGAAAACTGGGTCTAAATCATATCTAAACCTGGACAATATCACAGACTGAACCAGGACAACCCTATCTAAGGACTGAAACTTGGACTAAAACAGGTTTTAACCAAAACTAAACCACTACAAGAACAGGTGTAAATCCAAGAAGAAGCAGATGGTTTGAGTTGAGTAAAGAGAATCATGATATGTTTTTTTTAATGAGACAGAGTCCTTTCAACCTGACTATGTTTGTAAGAGAAAGTAGATCTGCTGCAAGTAGTTTGAGTAACTAATGTCAATAATTCTGCCAGTGGGGTAAGTTTTTTACTCCTAAATTTTGAAAACAATATTAATTTACTTGATAAGAATGTTGTTGATGTTCTTACCCCAATGCCAAATTTCTTGAAGTATGTTTCATGAGCTTATATTACACACAGTACCACCACATTTTAACCAAAGCTAATTCTCAGTCAGTCCTTCAGATGGACCGTCACACTAAAAACTTACCACAGAGGCACAATTTAACACCATTTGTGCTTGAAACAATTTATCATCAGAAACACATGCAGTCATTAACTATGTCTGTATTTCTGGATGTTTGTTTTCCCTCAGAGCCAGTTTTTGTTGTCGCTTCAAGCCATTTCCATCATGGTGCACTTCTACATGGGAACCAAAGGCCCGGAGAACGTGAGTTTAACATTATATATTTATTACCAAACTTTTTACTGTGTGAAAGGTTCAAAATGTGGATTATTCTTAATCCTTTTATGAAATATTTGTAGTCATATGATGTTAAATTTGCAGAGGTGAAAGTCTTTCAGTGATTCAACATAAGTTACTAATGTAACTACGGTTCTATGACTGCTTGATATAACGATTCAGTAGAATTTATATCTACTGGATAGACTTAAAGATGTGTAGGGATCTCTTCTTAGGTCTCTGCTAATAATTGCAAATCACCTTTAACCGTGGCGTACCTCAGGGGCCAATTTTGGGTCCAATTTTGTTTACTTTATATGTGCTTCCCCTTAGTGAAATCCTCAGCGATTGTAGCGTAAAATTTGTTGTTTTAAAGGCACTATAGCTTTAGCGCCTACATTTGTTTGTGATTTTTGTCAGAAATAAACATTTCAACAGTAACTACAGCCTTTATTTTCCATCTCCTGGTCCAGGGCTAACCACAAAACAGTTCTAATGGTCAATCTTTGCCAATTTTTGTTCTGTTTTTCTGCTTCTAATAATATTTAAAAATTCCCATGGACCCAAAAAGGTTAAATACAGTTGTTATATTGAACTCTTTTTGCAGCCGCAGGTGGAGGTGTTGATAGATGTACTCTGTCTGTATTGAAGTATTAGGTTGTAGTTCACATGTCCTTTCGCAGCTGCAGGTGGAGGTGTTGTTGATAGATGTACTCTGTCTGTATTGAAGTATTAGGTTGTAGTCCACATGTCCTTTTGCAGCTGCAGGTGGAGGTGTTGTTGATAGATGTACTCTGCCTGTATTGAAGTATTAGGTTGTAGTTCACATGTCCTTTTGCAGCTGCAGGTGGAGGTGTTGTTGATAGATGTACTCTGCCTGTATTGAAGTATTAGGTTGTAGTTCACATGTCCTTTTGCAGCTGCAGGTGGAGGTGTTGTTGATAGATGTACTCTGCCTGTATTGAAGTATTAGGTTGTAGTTCACATGTCCTTTTGCAGCTGCAGGTGGAGGTGTTGTTGATAGATGTACTCTGCCTGTATTGAAGTATTAGGTTGTAGTTCACATGTCCTTTTGCAGCTGCAGGTGGAGGTGTTGTTGATAGATGTACTCTGCCTGTATTGAAGTATTAGGTTGTAGTTCACATGTCTTTTCGCAGCCGCAGGTGGAGGTGTTGTCCGAGGAGGAGGCAGAGGAGGAGGATGAAGAGGAGGACATCTTGTCTCTGGCGGAGGAGAAGTACAGACCTGCAGCTCTGGAGAAAATGATCGCTCTCATCGCTCTGTTGGTGGAGCAGTCCAGATCTGAGAGGTATCACATACGAACGTACTCTTTACACAGTCACAGCTGTTTTACAAAGAGGGCACTGGATTTAAGGCCAGACGCTGCAGGTGAAGGGGAAGGTAATTAAATCAAGTATAACTGTATACAGGGTATCCGTGGGGTCTTAAAAAGTCTAAAAAAGTCTAAAATTCAGAAATCCAAATTTAAGGCCTCTTAAATTCATGGCAAATGGGTCTTAAAAATTCATGTGTGTTTGTCCCAATTGTTTGCTCACAATTTAGTTTAAAAAGTAGGCAAATAAATGCACAGAAGCGTACCCATGAGTACACGCTTGTTTACATGGTCCGAGAATGCG
The DNA here is from genome assembly GCA_900303255.1 of Lesueurigobius sanzi. NCBI lineage: Eukaryota > Metazoa > Chordata > Actinopteri > Gobiiformes > Gobiidae > Lesueurigobius > Lesueurigobius sanzi. The sequence continues at coordinate 2,732 of OMNZ01012516.1, read as the reverse complement.
AAGAGACACCTCCTTTGTGGCAGTCAACTTTCGCAAAAGGTTGCAGTGTGGACCCGATTTACCACTCAAGTCCACGCCTGCGCCGATGATAGCTCTGCCCTGTTTTTATTTTGGGCAAATGCAAACTGAACCGTCGTTGGCAGGATTGTTTAAGACCTGACAAAGTGTCCAAATGTGTCCCATGTTTAGCGTCTCTAATTAAAACCTTTCCCAACTCCCTCAGACACCTGACGCTGTCCCAGAGCGACATGGCGGCTCTCACTGGAGGAAAGGGCTTCCCTTTTCTGTTCCAACACATCAGAGACGGCATCAACATCCGACAGACCTGTAACCTCATCTTCAGCCTGTGCCGATACAACAACCGCCTCGCAGAACATGTATGTAAACTACCACACCACCACCACATGTATGAGGTGAGGTCTGCCAGGAAACTAAAGGCCTCGATGAACACCAGAGAGGAGCTTTATCAATGTAGAATGTTTCTGACTTCCCAAAGTTTATATTGACCCACAGGGTATAGGTGTTTTGTGTGAAGAAAGACCAAATACAGATCTATGATTAAATATCCTTTAGTTACTGTGATATTGAGGAGAAGATGCTGTTTTGGTCTTTCCTCTTCGTAACTCTTGTCTGTTCAGTTACAAATTAATCCAAGTCGGTACCACTTACAAATCTAAGCACCATCTCGAGGGCCAAAAGGGAAATAATACCATCAAAAGGATTTTATTTCATTTCAGTACACAGTATTCTTAAACAAACTGGTCAGAGTAAATGTTTTTAAGTGGAAGAGAGCTCTGTGCAGTTATTCCAGACTCCTGGGGTTTGTCTGAAATACCTCCCCCCTCCTCTAAACTGATTCTGGCTTATTCAGAGTCTTATACTGAACATACTTTATCGTGTTTGTGGTTTGTTTTTTACTTTTAACATCATGAAGTTTGTCCGTGTGGGAGCAGAGGATTCACTTTGATTTCCTTTCCTTTCCAGATCGTGTCCATGTTGTTCACATCTATAGCCAAGTTAACTCCGGAGGTGAGCGGTCTTTTTTACACGTCAATCAGTTATTAGTTTAGTTCTTCAATCAGATTAATCACACTTTATTTTTTAAATTATTAATACTTAAAACGCTTTAATTTAAAACATTTGCTTACATTTATTTTACAAACTAATAATAACCACCTGCTGCAATTTGTCTTTTATTTGCGATTAAATAATGATTAATTAGTTCATTATGTTATGTTTAGTCGAGATTTACAGTGTGAACTTTCACAGCCGTAGTTCAAAGTGGATAAATGTGTTTCATTATGTATTTCCAGGCAGCGAACCCTTTCTTCAAGCTGCTGACGATGCTGATGGAGTTTGCCGGGGGACCTCCAGGGATGCCCTCCTTCGCCTCTTATATTTTACAAAGGATCTGGGAGGTAAAGACTTGACTTAACAGTTGGACAAGTAGAAAAAGTCTGGATCAATTCCTGCTAAAATTAATATTGATACTACTTATGGTATCAACGATTTACCATTTAAGTATTGATCGTTTGTGCAATGTTTTCCAATCCTGCCTTCTGTTGTTGCAGGTGATCGAGTACAATCCCTCCCAGTGCTTGGACTGGTTGGCCGTCCAGACGCCCAGGAACAAACTGGCTCACAGCTGGGTCCTTCAGAACATGGAGAACTGGGTGGAACGCTTCCTGTTGGCTCACAACTACCCACGAGTGCGCACATGTAAGGAAGCCATCACCTGGAACTGATATACTGATTATAAACAGACAGAAAATCAACTGTTCATCCAATCAAGTCAATAGACCCTTTCCCAGCCAAAGTCGCGATCTCGGTCGCTGTTTCTTCGTCATGTCCTCCTCCAGGCACCTTCCTTTCGTGCTCTTGTTTCTTCCTCTCACACGTCCTTCTGCTTCTCCCTTTTCAAGCAAAAGGTCCGTGCCAAAGTGCAGGTATGCTGATTCCATGCTGATTACTGGGCTGCACTGGTTGGTTAAAAGTCATGAGGTGGATTAAAATGACTAAAATCAGGCATATAAAAACACAATAAAAGCAACAAGCTTAAAATCCATCCACTTGTACCCCGTGACATATGTGGCCTATTTTGCATGAATTATAACAACATTGTTGGGAGACAAAGGTTTAGTGTTTTGTTGTCCGTGACTAACATCTCTCTCTCTGTCTCCAGCGGCTGCCTACCTCCTGGTCTCCCTCTTTATTTTATTAGATGTATTTCAGTTCTGTTCAGTGACTAACATCTCTCTCTCTGTCTCCAGCGGCTGCCTACCTCCTGGTCTCCCTCTTTATTTTATTAGATGTATTTCAGTTCTGTTCAGTGACTAACATCTCTCTCTCTGTCTCCAGCGGCTGCCTACCTCCTGGTCTCCCTCTTTATTTTATTAGATGTATTTCAGTTCTGTTCAATGACTAACATCTCTCTCTGTCTCTCTGTCTCCAGCGGCTGCCTACCTCCTGGTCTCCCTCTTTATTTTATTAGATGTATTTCAGTTCTGTTCAGTGACTAACATCTCTCTCTGTCTCTCTGTCTCCAGCGGCTGCCTACCTCCTGGTCTCCCTCTTTATTTTATTAGATGTATTTCAGTTCTGTTCAGTGACTAACATCTCTCTCTCTGTCTCTCTGTCTCCAGCGGCTGCCTACCTCCTGGTCTCCCTCTTTATTTTATTAGATGTATTTCAGTTCTGTTCAGTGACTAACATCTCTCTCTCTCTCTGTCTCC
>OMNZ01012515.1:0-11694 GCA_900303255.1 Lesueurigobius sanzi | reverse complement strand
TTACTCTTTTGAAATCATAATGAAACAGAAACTACTCAAATGTCGCTGATCTAATGTTTACATGACCTTCAACAGCTGCCAGGAAAATTGTTCAGGGGCAAAGAAAAACTCACTTCAGCTGAAATACAGGACTCTGACAAAATTGGGCTCTCTGAAAAAAAGTTTGTTTCAAGATGCACAATATGTATACTTTTGATCGGGGACATGTGGCTAGTTTCTAGTTGAAAAGCAGTTTTTTTTTTTTTGCGTTTTTTTTTGGACACAACCACTAACCAGGAGTGAAATAAAGGTTTTTGTGTTCTCATTCATATTTTATGAAGTTTACCCTGACATTCTGCCAAGGTATGAGGTATGAGCACACATATGCCCCTCACATATGTGTTCTAGTGTGGTCATCTGTCCCATGTCTCTCAGGAGCTGGAGACCCTGGACAATGGGAAGCCCTATGCTGTGGCCTACGCCGTGGACCTGCCCAATGTGATCAAGTGTCTCAGGTACGAGCATCTGCATGCAATCTTCGATCAGAACATAAACACTGATATAAGTGTTTATTTTGTGTGACATAAAGACCTACTGGTAAATATCTTGAGCTTCAAACCAAGTACGCTGTTTTGGGTGTTCCGTTGGTAAAAAAACGGAGACATACAGTAACAGTCATGTCAACCATGTCATTGGGCAGTGGATTTTTAATGATATCGGACTATTTCAAACTGTCATGTACATGCACCTAAAAATTACCAAAAACATTTTTACTAAAACTATGAGTTTATTTTAGTTGGCAAAATGAACACTGGCCTCTGGTATTTTTAAAGCTACAGTGTGAGCAGGCCACTCATGGTATCGCTCTGTACAGTGTGAGCAGGCCACTCGTGGTATTGCTCTGTACAGTGTGAGCAGGCCACTCGTGGTATTGCTCAGTGTGAGCAGGCCACTCGTGGGGTTGAGCTCCTCGTATGCGATTCGGTGTGAGTTTATTTAGCTTGTTTAAAATCTTTGCTAAAATGGCAGTGTCAGCCCTGCTTAAGTCCAGCTTTAGTTATTGGCCATGTGACAATATGACGTGTTACTATGATTTCCACGTCCAACAGCGGCTTCACTGCTCTGCTTTAAAAGTACAGTCAGTGGATCTCTGAGCGACAGAGCTTTGGGGAAGTGGAGTAAGGAGATTTAATTTTCAGAACTAATAACTGATTTTTTGTATGGCTAATATCTCTGTATTTCCTGGGCCTATGAAACAAAAACTGACCTTTGCTGTAGCACAAATATGAAAAAACATATACTTTAAAAAAAAATTTTTTTTAAATCAAGCTGTTGAAGCTCAATTTGAAAGGAGTTTAAGGTTATTTATTCATGGAGCACAAAAAGAAGGGTGTGTTTAAACGGCTATGTTTGCAAATCATGGACCCAATCCTTAACAAACATTGGAAGATTTTCTGATTTCTTTCACAAATGATGCCACTCCCACAAAGGTGTCCCATCCATGTGCAGATAAGCATCTGATTAGCTGAGGCCTATTCTAAATGGTTAAAGAGCCCTGGTCCTTTTGATCAAATGGGATTGTGTTTTGTGCTCTGTGTGGAAGAGCTTTGTTGACCTGTTGCTCTGTGCTGTGGCAGATACTACGCTGGCTGGGCTGATAAGTGGGAGGGAAAGACCATCCCTATCGATGGAGACTTCTTCTGCTACACTCGCCATGAGCCTGTGGGAGTGTGTGGCCAGATCATACCGGTGAGACCCGCTAATGGATCATATGATGCGAACATGAGCCAGTAGAGTCACTGTAGTCATTTTCACACATTCACCGTCCTGTGAAAGTGTGATAATGTGTGATGGTAATCTGTCTTTCCACAGTGGAACTTCCCTCTGCTGATGCAGGCCTGGAAGCTGGGCCCCGCGCTGGCCACTGGGAACACGGTGGTGATGAAGGTGGCCGAGCAGACGCCGCTGACCGCACTGTTTGTGGCCAATCTCATCAAAGAGGTCAGTCCACTCCACACCAGCACCACTGTCTGTGGCTGGGAATATGCACCCTGCATATTATGAAGCCGATGTTAAGTGATCAACACAAACTTTTTTTCAGAAACTATGGTGCTGCCAGAATTGGTTAAATACATAAAATTATATTTTTATTTTATTTTATATATATATATATATATATATATATATATATTACATTACAAAATGAATTTGTGTAGATTGCCTAATCTAACTGGAGGGTCTTGAGCCTCCCCCCACAAATGAGTGGATACAGAGCAGATCAAATATTTTTTTAGTTGAGAAGTATCACATGCATCGCATCAAACAAAGCTTAAACCAACAGAGCCGGTCAATGGCGCTGCACTGAGCTTCATTGTAATACTAAAGTCCACTTCTGTTTCTAACACTACCCCCTTTTCGCTCGTGCCATTACTGCGCCTGGGAACGGTCTGCTCATGTCAGTAAGAGTCTGTGGTCTGTGCTCAGGTGGGCTTTCCTGAAGGAGTGGTCAACATCCTGCCGGGCATGGGGCCCTCCGCCGGAGCAGCCATCTCTGGGCACATGGACGTGGACAAGGTGGCCTTCACTGGCTCCACTGAGGTATTTCTGTCACAGTCTCAGTATTTTCTACTGTTCTCTAGACCAGTGGTTCCCATCCTTTTGTCTCACGTACCCCTTGGGCCTTTCATTTATGCTCCGAGTACCCCCTGTTTCGATGGGTGTGTTGATTCGTTACATTAGAGAAGGACAAAAACTCCAATTTATCAGGTAAAAGGTAGCTAAATCTCTCAAAATCTCACTCTTTACAGTTAAATGTTTTAAAATGTATTTTGTTTTACCATCATAATCAAACATGCAATTTGTTTCATCTTATTTTTTATCTGAAATTATTCCAAGTGCCCCCTGCTAACCAGCCAGGGGTCCCCGTACCCCTGGTTAGGAAACACTGCTCTAGACCAGTGGTTCTCAACCTTTTCAGCTCTGGGGCACCCCTAAACGTGCTTTCCTCAGTCCGTGGCACCCCTTAATATTGTCATGTCACATCTGCACTATAACCCTGTGAGGTGTTGGTAGGATGCTGCATATTCTGCTGATCTCAATAACCCTTAAGTGTCCCTCTTATTTAATATTTCAATGTAGAGCTGTTCTTGTCAGGTGCCAGATTATGCTGTATGAATGCTTTTTGGCTCCCTATTTTAGCCCATATGCCTATTGCACGTTTGGATTAGTGGATTTACCCACTTAAACATGTATAAAACATAGGCCTAAATCAAAGTCAGATCTCCTGTGGCACAGTCTGTCCTGTCTCCTGCTCCGGCCTCCTCCTCTCACCTCTCTTTTTCCTGCACTCCCTCCCAGGACAGAGCAGGCAGCCTTAAACCGAAAGGGAACTAGCTAAATTCTTAAAACCCTAATTTTTTGGGTTCATTTTGAAGGGAAAACGTTGACACGTTTTGAAAAGATCGCGATCGCTAATTACCGCATGCGCATTTAAATAGCCTTCAATTAACCTCACTTTCGGGTTGCAGTCGGTAATCTGTGGATGGTTTTACTCCAAATAAAAACTCAGAGAAAGCATTATATCTCACCTGTTTCAATATTTTCACCAGAGCTCGCTCTGATTTACCAAAGTCGCTCCACAGAGCAGAGAGCAGTGTTGGCTCTTCACAGCGGTTTGCTGCGTAACGCCACACCCCCTCCGGATTAAATGCTTTATTTAAACTAAATTGTTGAATTAAGTATTTTATTCCATGACTAAACCAACTTCCTACATCCTATTGGGATAGAGATGATTTCCAACACTTAAATTGAAGGATTTTTGATCAGTCAACCCTATATGTGTTTGGAAAATAAATCTGGACATGTGCTGCAACCTCTGCTCTAGACAACAGTGACTCTCACACTCAAACCAGGACTTTGCCAAGACTTAACCAAAACTAAACCAGAACTCAACCAAGATTTCACAAGGGCTAAACCAGAATAAACCATTCAGTCAGTTGGAAAATGAAAATGAATGCATACAATCCTTGGACGTGCCATGGCCAGCATACACAACTCCACATCGAAGCCTGTCATGCAGGTTATGCCTGTTGGATCTCATTCATGGCCTTTATATAAGGATCTATTTACAGTTTGTGCACACAGGGCTGGATCATATGATTTAAAAACAACCATATCATTAGTCACAATCTTGTCTTATTGTGACTCACGTAAACTTAGAACCCAACTCAAGGTTACCTCAGGACCTCAGGTCCGTGCCAATCATTTGGAAGGGCAATATTAATTCAACAAACTCCGAGGTCCTCAGATTGTTCTAGTCCTGTGTGAATCGACATGTCGCAGCCAGTATGGATCCAATGCATGACTCTTTTTAATCCATTAAAAATTGTAAAAGAGAAAACAATGTTGGACATAACCCACAAGCCGGATCCTGTTGTTGTGGCGATGTTAGACCAAGCAATTAAGTCTATTTTTTACTTGGCCAGATTTTTCTGAGGTCATTGGTCTCTGGGCCGGTCATTTTGTGTGCTCCACACGATCACCAAATGTATTATTATTTTTGGATGAATAAATTACACAATATTACTATCATTGTAGTATCACAAGTAGCATTTAACAATTTGCGTGCCAAAGATGGAGATTTCCGTGATTGGCACCTTTTTCTATTACAGTATAGAGGCGGGTCTGGCACATCAGACCCAAGCGAGACTCGCTGAAAATCGCTTTCGATCACGTACACGCACACACAGGAGAGACGCATGGAAACAGGCGGAGAGGAAGAAACACTGAGCTACTCTTTAACGCACGGAACAGACCACAAGAGGACCTCCTGAGTGTTTTCTCTAGGTTTCTTCAGACTAAATCAGTTGCAGTCTCTTGCTTTACAGCAGGATTTTGCGCAAAGTTTAAATAAAATGAAGAGACAGGAGAGATGCGTGATGAATGAGCAACTTTGTTTCAGACCTTTCAGACTTGTGCTTAAATAATATTATTCCCTGTGTCAATATGAGACTGAACAATTTTCTCTCCAAAATATAGAAATTGAGGTCGTTTTGGACCTTTCTGTGGTGTTTAATCTGCATTTGAAAACCTATAAACCACCTGCAGTTCCACCGTTGTCCACACGTCTGTCTGTGCAATAACATAACAGATACCTCTAGAAACCCTCTACACAGACTGCTCTGTCCTGACAAAATGAGCTATAACATTTTTTTTATTTTTTTATTTTTTTATTTGAACAGGGACAGTGCACAATAAACATTAACCTCAGAAAGGAGAGATGCATTGTACCAGGTTGTAGCACAAGTGCTAATTTCCACCTGTAGTCCCTGGGCAGGCTGATGACAAATACAAATTACACATCAATATTAAAAATACTTTGCATTAATTTCCCCAATGATTAAAACAAATCACTACACACTTAAATGACATTGTGGGGACACGTTTGATTAGAAATAAGCCATTGTTTGGCTTGATGTAAAAAAGTGTGAACATGTGTACATGTGATCATGCCTATGTTTAATCTTGTCTAAGACGGATTATGAGGAAAATGTAAAATTGGACCAATTTAGTTTAGAAATGTAGAGGAAAATATGTGAAAAAAATCTCCCTCACGGCATTAAAATCTAAAACGGTTTAGTTTGCAATATATTGTTTTATTGTTGCCAACATAAATTGGTAAATGGATTTGGAATGACCGTCCAAAATGATTAAAAGTAAGTAGATATCATCTTTTCATAAAGGTGTAATTATCTCAGCTTTTTGTCTCCAAACGGCTGTTTCTGACTCAAACTGCCCTCGTTCATCGGTGAATAAAAAAAGAATGAATAGAGCTTCAAACTTTTTTTTAATGGAGGAGACATGTATCATCATTTTGGTATAGAATATTTATAGATCACTGTAGCAGAGATTTTCGTTAGACGACAAACATTGTTAAAAAATGCCAAATTGGTTAATATAGAAAAAGTTTTATATACAGTGACCAGCGTAATGAGTACTCCCCATTTTAAAAAACTAACATTTTAAAGGAATAGGCCACTATTTTTCATTCTGAGATGTGTTCTTACATGAGCTTATTAGAGTTGATACGTGGTGTTATTCCGCCTTAAAATATAGTACCCGTTTTTATCTGCTCCAGACAGGTACGCATCAACCCTAATAATAAGCTCATGTCAGAACACATCTCAGAATGAAAAATAGTGGCCTATTCCCTTTAACCCCTTAAACCCTATAGGGCCCAAATTTGGCACCAACAAAATCAATCTTTAAAATGTTGACAAGACTTGGTTAATATAACATATGACCAACTTACATGAAACTAAGATTAATTATATCACTTTGAGAACAATAAATTCACTTTTAGGGTTGTGCAGAAATGGGTACACCCCTTAACAAAAATTACTATATCTAATACTTTGTATGGCCTCCATGATTTTTAAAGACAACACCAAGTCTTCTAGGCATGGAACGAGTTGGCAACATTTCGCAACATTCATCTTTTCCCATTCTTCAATAATGACTTCCTTTAGAGACTGGATGCTGGATGGAGATTGGTGCTCAACTTGTCTCTTCAGAATCCCCATAAATGTTCGATTGGCTTCAGATCAGGAGACATACTTGGCACTGAATTACTTTCACCCTGTTCTTCTTCAGACATTCAACAGTGGCCTTAGAGATGTGTTTAGGATCATTGTCATGTTGGAAAACTGCCAAAACTGTCCAAAAAGACAGTAAACATGAATGAATTACTGATATTGCTGATCCGGTGTGAATGTCCATAAAAGTTACCGAGGTCCTAAGGTCATTCTTATCCTCTGCAAATAGTGCTTAGTCTACACTTCACTGCAATTCTTTAAACAAGTCTTAAACTGGAAAGACTGGATTAGAGCTAAATATCGAGAGCTACATACTCTCCATAAGAGTATTGTAGCAATTTAAATATTAAAAAGGAACATACAGTGATGAAATGGTTTAGTTGGTAATATCTCAACAGAAACAATAGGTAAAAATTAGGAAATTGTAACGACAATGTATTTTTTTTTTTAGGATGTGTGTATTTTGGCTTCTTAAATCTCCTATAACAACCTAAACCAATCACCACAGAACTATCTCTACACAAGGTCCTGGTTTGATCAAATGTCTGATTTTGTCAGGTGGGTCAGCTGGTCCAGCAGGCCTCAGGCAGAAGCAACCTGAAGAAGGTCACTCTGGAACTGGGAGGGAAGAGCCCCAACATTGTCATGTCCGACGCCAACAGTACGTGCTAAACTCGCACTCGATTTCAATCAATATATATTTTTGTATAGCCCAATAGCACAAGAGTCGCTCTACAGGGCTGCACCGACATCAAAACAGTGAAACAAGGCACATGTCACAAACGTAATGTCCAAATGCATAGCAGCTGCAGAGGGACCACACAAGAGTCACTGCTGCTTTTTAGGTGAGAATTCTCCTCCGTCTGAAAAAGAACGTTTTATTTATTTGTCTAATATGAAAGAGCAAAGGAAGAGATTTGTTGCTCCAGAGAATTCAGAGAGAATAGTTAGTAGTTTTTAAAATGAGCTGAACCACAACAGTAATCATAACATGTCAGTAACATTGTGTAACCTTTCTCTTCCAATCCACTTTATTTGTATAGCACATTTAAAAAGTCCCAAAGTGCTGCACACAATTAAAACCATAGACAAAACCAAGCAATAGACAAAACATCTCGATATAGCTTCACCAATAATAAAATAAATCATAAAACAAGTGTAAGCAACTTAAAAAAAAAAAAAAAAGAATAAAAACGATAAATACAAATCTATTTCAAATCTATAAAAGTAATAAGATCTATAAAACCCACACAATAGAAGTAATAAAAATAAATCATTGTTTCCCTTTTATTGGTTTGTAATGTTAATATTGCTACAGTATTATTAAACATAATGTGTGCTGCCTACGCAGTGATTTTGTAGATTGTCAATGCAAAATATTATGTACATTTCTATGCAGTAGACGCTAATCTACTAGCTAGAAGCTAGCTGCTATTGCTAACTTTAATGTGCACGGTGATACTCTAAACTCTACTTGGTAAATTAGGCCTAATATTGAGCATGTTCAATCAGGCTGAATATCTAAGTCACAAAGGGCATGATGATGAAGGAAAGAGACTGCTCTTTTGTTGAGTGAACAGCGCCACACAGTGGCTGTGTATGACACTGTGGCTGTGTATGACACTGTGGCTGTGTATGACACTGTGGCTGTGTATGACACTGTGGCTGTGTATGACACTGTGGCTGTGTATGACACTGACTTGAAGCCATGTATTTCGCTGAACATTTAATTTGATCAAAGGTTGTAGTAGTTGTTGCCTATGTAATTGTCATTATGCAACAGTCAATCTGTGAATTTCCTGCTAACTTTACTTTTATTTATTTGTTTAATATGACAAATATAAATGTTGTTCAGACGTAAATGCGAAGGTTTCAGCTGCTGTCTCCCCATTCATTTTAATGAACAAAGGCTTCTGTTGTCACCCAGAAAGGGGCGGTAACCTTCTGGTGACATGAATGTTGCTCCTCTATATGGCACCATAGCTTCTTGGAGACCATTTGGAGTCATCCCATTTGCCCGATCCCGGCAGCTCTCTGAAGCTAGGCAGGGTCTGGTCAGTACCTGGATTGGAGACCGCTGGGGAAAGGCCAGGAAGCCTGAGTGAATGTAGCATGTGAGTGTTTGTGGTGGTCGGAGATGGCACAGATTGGCAGCCTCGCTTCCCTCAGTCTACCCCAGGGCAGCTGTGGCTACAATAGTAGCTCACAACCGCAAGTATGGAGTGAATGAATAATGCAATGAAAAACGTCCAGAAAAGTGCTATATAAAACCAATGTAGTATTATTATTTAAGGATTTGCATGTGAGAAGGACTTTAAATTTAATTCTGAACTCAACAGGAACCCAGTGGAGAGACTTCAGCACTGGAGCTATATGCTCCCTTGAGTTGAAAGCTTCCAAGAGAACTGCCAGCAGGGAGTCTCAGCCAACCTTGATGAGACGCATGAATATTTTTCTGCACGTTTCACTTTTTTTTATTTTTTTTTATTATTAATTAAAAATTATAATGACAAGACAGTTACAACTTAAAACAAAAACATACATATCAACATACACATACGTACACATGCATACCCATCCATACCTATGTGCATACATCCATGCATTTTTGAGCACGTTTCACTTTTTTGTTGTTGTTCAAAAACACAATTTCATAAGTGTTCATTCATAAATGAGTGCCTTCTGTGAGAACCTACAATGACCTACAATGAACAGCGTGTTCTCCTAAACCTTTCCCCAAGTCAAGTGTGTGCTTCTGTGTCCTGCAGTGGCGGAGGCGGTGGAGCAGGCGCACTTCGCTCTCTTCTTTAATCAAGGCCAGTGCTGCTGCGCTGGCTCCCGGACCTACGTACAAGCCGACATCTACGATGAGTTTGTGGAGCGCAGTGCAGAGAGGGCCAAGCGGCGTGTGGTGGGAGACCCCTTTGACCCGAACACCGAGCAGGGCCCACAGGTACTGCTTTTGTGCAAGATGGCATCCTTTATTGCAGTGGTTTTGTGTCTGGTGTACCCCTTGGGCCTTTCATTCATATTCCGAGTAGCCCCTACCTCGAGGGGTTTGTTGATCAGTTTGAAAATGAGTTAAGATCTAATTTATTAGCACCAAGAGCTAAATACTCTGCAACTCTCCCTGTTTGTTGATTCAGGGTTTATGCAGCAGCAATGCTATTTTAATGCTTTTCAATGCTATTTTATTGCCCACATACTATCAGTGCTTAATTTGTAAATCCAGATTTTCAGAAACACTTGTGTACTGGGTGGATTTTATGGGGGAACAGCCCAAAATAATTGCATATTTAAAAGTTGTTGGAGTATTTTATTTCCCAGATCCAATAAAGCTCAAAATTCCGATTTCCCAGAATGCGTTCCCCCAAAAGCCGGATCAAATTACGCACTGCGTACTATACATGAATGTCTCAACCTCAAAGAGATCTGTATTTAATTTCTTTTGATTTGCAAACATTCCATTAAATTCAGAAATTGGCAATTTTTGATTATAGAAAGAAAACAAAACAAATATTCAAATGTAAATTTAACACAACCATCAGACGAGCTAATGTTGCTTAATAGTCACATTAGCTGCATGCATCTGTAAAACAAATCTGTAAAACAAATCCAGCGACCAAAAAATGCCCAGGAAGGGCTTTTAAAAGCATCTTGCATGTTCAAATTGAACAGCATTTAGCTGCAGCTGCCAGAGCAAAAATAACCAAAATGCTCTTAGCAGGCTTGTCACGGCTCTGTCCTCGATGGATTTTTTTGCATGGGGGATATTTCAGTGATCATAAATTCTGAAGTGAAAACATTGAGCCAGTGAAGGGTTTCTTGTCTGTGGGTGGTGCGTGGAGCCTCATGTCAGTGTTCTTACAGGTGGACCAGGAGCAGTTCAATAAGATCCTGGGCTACATCAGCAGTGGGAAGAGGGAGGGGGCGCGGCTCATGTGCGGGGGAGGCGTGGCTGCGGACCGTGGCTACTTCATCCAACCCACAGTGTTCGGAGACGTGCAGGATAACATGACCATCGCCCGTGAGGAGGTGTGCAGCATTTATTATCAGGATTGGCCTCCAATAATTGACTGACAACTTGGGACTCTACTTATAATTGTGATTTTCAGAGTTACAGCAACTTGACTAGGATTTTTGTTGTTAGATCTTTGGTCCGGTAATGCAGATCCTGAAGTTCAAAACTATCGAGGAGGTCATCGAGAGGGCCAACGACTCTCAGTACGGCCTGGCAGCTGCTGTGTTCACCAAAGACATCGACAAGGCCCACTATATCTCCAGCAGCCTGCGCGCTGGCACAGTCTGGTAAAGCTAACACACTGGCACAGTCTGGTAAAGCCAATGGGCGAGAATGGGCCGTCTCCGTGACCGTCAGGCTGTGCGCTGACATTGCTGCAATATCGCCTCTATCCACTAGGGGCTCCAAAAAGACCTTCATAACATGTATTCCTATGGTGACTTTACACGTGTCAAAAACAGCTTTACAGCCCGGCTCCTAATACTTTTATTATTTCTAAAGGTAGCTATACCCTGTGATAATGCTCAGAGGGAAATGGAGTCTTTAATGTTGTTTGTTTTTGTTAACTGGAATTTTAAAGTCTTGAATATCCAATGAAGCTCATTGTAATGATTTGTGACGTCACACGCTCCCGGCTATAGGCTAACAGAGCACCGTGCTGACGGGGCGGGAGCAGAGAGGGCGCAGTTATGGCTAAACTACACGCCCAGGAGGGCTGAGATACAGCGAGCGCACACCTCTTTTACCCTTTTTAGGACTATCCACTGGAGGAGCAAGTTGCGCCATTTTGATTTCAAGCGTGGTCAATTTCCAAAGTGAGGCTTAATACACGTTGTCCCTCTATTGTTTTAACTCATTGGGTAAAGCTAACACACTGGCACAGTCTGGTGACGCAACACCTCAGTCTTCAAAGTTGGCGCCGATAATCGGGGCATTTAAGTCTCAATCTTAATCTGTAAAGCACTTTGAGTTGCATCTTTGTAGGAAAAGCGCTTTATAAATAAACTTTGATTGATTGATTACGTTTACGGCAAATGACTAAAGTGGGGCGTCCAGTGAACACAATCATGAACGAACAGTCCTATACCTTTATAAATGTTG
>OMNZ01012514.1:2806-13166 GCA_900303255.1 Lesueurigobius sanzi | reverse complement strand
AAAACTGACTTTTTCATGCGAAAACTGATCATAAAATAATATTACATTTTCTTGAAATTGATTTGAGTCTGTGAGTAAAACTCTTTTCCGACATCTACATTAGGATTAACAATTAAATTACACTTGCAAATAGAAAATAAATCTAATTTTACTTGAAATAAGAAGAAACCATCTTATTCTATTGATATATTTTTAAATTCAAGTCAGAAATTCTCTAATTTAAGTAAAATATTCTTAATTCCAGTCACTTTAACTCACCAAAATGCATTTTTTGTGTTCAAGAGCTTATTTCCCTTTGAAAAGTGTGTATCTAACAAAAATATTGGGACATAATTAATAACATGGGTCTACAAATACCAAAAAAATGTTGGGGTAAAAAGCTCCTGTTGTGACGATTCTTGGTTTTGTTCAGGGTAAATCTGTGTCAAATTGAATAAAGAAAAAGATCCGGCTCTTTTCACAATCGAGATCCGGTTCGAACCGTTCACCTAAAAGAGCCATTCAAAAGAGCCTATTCGATCATGAACGTCACATCACTAGTCCGTCGCTATTATCCAAGTCCATGTGCCCTCTCTGTTCACGACGTACGTGAGCATGCGGGAATCATCGCATCGAAATAGTTTAGTCCAAAGTGAAACCACGAGGCTCCGAAGTGTTTGCTTTGGGGAGGGTGCTGCGTTTGGATTTTAACTACGGCTTGATTCCACCTTGGACCTTCAAAATCTTCCCGACAGAGAATTTTCGGTGAATGTAAACTCTTGTTTATACAGTATATATGCCATTGTATTATTTTTTATTGCTGACTTGAGGGGGGTAAGCAAACATAGGAAAGGAGTCGATCGAAAGATGCCCAAAACTACAAGTTTCTAGGTTCAAGTCAAGGATACACTCCTTTTTTATGCCACAGCTATGCCTTACATCGAGAGCTGTGTTTATCCATTAGATTCTAAGGGAATCCTCTCTGATAAATAAGTAAATGGTGAAAAACAAACAAACACATGCGATTCCCTTGCTGTCAGGCATGAGAACAAAGCCTAACCACCGTAGTTAAATAATGCAATAGGAAATAATTACCAAGATGTTCAAGGTCAGGCAAAAGTGTAAATCTAATCAATCCATTCATTTCTCTTCTCATGTTTATTGTGTAATTGGAAACAATCAGGCATTAAGTAACCACATTTATTTTTCCCTAACTTCCCTTCTCCATTGAAATTGATGAATCTATAACTGGAATGAATTGAAGACAGGATTCCAATGAATAAAACAATTAGCAAAACAAACCCAAACTTATGTATGACAGCCTGGTGAAATGTAGCATCATAGCCTCTTACAAGAGTCTTCCAACATCTATTACTAATGCATGAGGACAGATGGCCGCTCACCTGACCCAATGAGAAATCTATATTTGGCCGAAGTGAAAAATAAGACCTGCTATTTTTAGTCCTCCACCACTTGAGCCACGCTAAGACCCCGATCAATCTCCCACCGCGTCTAATGTCCAAATAAACGGCTTTGCACGGATTGTTCCCCGAGTATTGTCCACACCCCGCGTCTCCCAGCCACCTCCCGACCATTAGCTTTAGCCGCTAATTGCATTGTGCTGTATTTAAATGCGCCGGGTCTTTATTTATGGCGGATCTGGCGGTGCGGCCTGCCTCTGATGCCCTGAGTGAAAGCTGATCTCGCTCGCGGCCGTCTCTTGGCTCCATTAGGCCTCTGCTAATGTGCAATGTTTGGAGACACGGGGACTGGCCTTGTTTGTTGTTGATGTTCGCGTATGCTCCTGCTGGGAAATCCTCCTATAGTAATGGTTTTGGGAGTGGCAACGGTAGCCGGTAGAGCTTCATAAATGGAAAGGGGACAGACATGTGAGTGTGGTGCAGGCGGCGGGTGAGGAAGAAGAAGAAGTCGTCTCTCGCAGAAGGGTTTTGGTTTCGGCGCGTTCGGTGCAAAGCTGCAGCGGTGCCGTCGGTGTCCTGCCAAAATGATGGAAATGATGTTCGAAACTCCAATGGGGGTGCCGCTGGGCCACTTCCGGAAGCCCTCGAGGGTGGAGACTGCCAAGAGGTTCTGGAAGGTGAGTCTGAGAGTATCTGCTGAGCTGGAGATGTGTGTTTGTGCATCAGGGCAGAGGAGGGGATGGCTACAGAGGTGCACTGAGATATTAGGAGCTAGATTAAAGAGACTTGTGCAAAACCTTTGGAAGCTTTTAATCATGCCGTTCCCCCACAAGAAAAAGCGGTAGCACTTTAGAATATGGCCCGGTAACTACTAGGTCATTACTAACTACTAGGTTTCTATAGGTAGTTAGGTTTGGGGGTTAGGGTTAATTACCTAAGACAGGGTTTCCGCACGGTATTAAAATGCATTAAAAGTCATTAAATGAATTGTGTCAAAAATAAGGCCTTAAATGCCATTAAAAAGCATTAACTATAATTCAAACTGGCATTAAATCAAAAGTTCATGGAAAATAATGACAATGTTCAACTACTTTTACTGCAGAAGTTTGGCAAAAATCCCCAAATAGAGTCTATGCTGCTGTTTGGGAAGAAATTATACACTATTTCTGTTCAAAAGTTGTCAGTTGTATCAAAATGTGCATTTACAATTAATCATTATATCAAATTAATATTAAATATGCACCAATTTATGGCGTTTCTAGCATTAAAAATATAGTATTTGGGAATTAAAAAGCATTCAATTTGATTTGCTGATACCGGCATAAACCCTGTAAGAGGTACTGGTAATTATTGTTTTTAGTGATGGCAATTACTAGTAATTACTAGGGTAATTACCTAGTAGATACCAGTAGTTACCGGGCCGTATTTCTAAAGTGCTACCGAAAAGATAGTCCTTGCTTGGGGTCAGCGAGATTAACAAAAGTGAATATCTCAAAATTTAGGGGGTCTGTCTTAATGTCGATGAACAAGAGATATTTTTGCAAACAGTCAAAAAAGTGTAAACATGTGCTGGCGAACATCTTAATTTAAAAGAGAATAGTCTTTTCTTGATTTTCCACATTTGATTTTGAAGGTACACTCGATACTATAAGATAAGATAAGATAGTTCTTTATTGATCTCACCAAACAATCATTTTGGTATTATCTTTTCAACGATATGTTGCCCTGCTCTAGTCCTTGCTGAAATGTATTGTATGGAATTATTATTATTAAGTTGTAAAACATGTCTGTATCAAATAGAGTTGTTACTGAGATAATAATTGAGTGGGGTCGGGTTTGTGTGTCATATAAAAACCTATGAATTAGCCGCATCGTTGTATAGGCCGCAGTGTTCAAGGCGTGTGAAACAAAGTAGCAGCTTATAGCCCAGAAATTACCGTAACTTTCAATTTCATTTCCATTTTGTTGTATGAAAATTAAGTATTGAGTTTTTGTATCTGGCTTGTGTAACTCTAGTATCTGACAGAATACAGTATGTTTTTGACATTGCCAAATTGTAAGCAAATCACTATATCAATGGAAATGGTTGTTGCTGTTGGCAAATCAAAAACTCGCCCACTGATCACTGGCCAACAAGGCCCACCTAAACTGATCACAGAGAGAGCTCAGCATTGTCTGTAGATTTCCACACGCTTGTCGAGTATTTCTATATTTGGAGTCTAATGAAAGACAGCGAAATTGTATGAAGTCCAATGTTGCATGTCAAGATGGATCCATGACTTCCAGACGCTTCCTAAAGCCGCCGTGGACTGAGGCGGGATGTTTTGTGGGCATCGCGGTCCTCCTGATTGACACATTGTTGAGTGGAGTCAAGTGGAGCGCAGACAGAGAGCAGATCTAATAACGGTGAGGTAAAGGTCGACAGTTCTGGGAGATGAGAGAGTTTAGCCTCGGCCGCCGCAGCACACACCGGCCGCGAGATGGATGTGCCAGGCCAAGAAACGTAAACAAATTATGGCCACGATGGTTGTCAACATGCTGTCGAATACCACCTAATTTCACTTCAAATGTTGCTGTGAAAGAGTCAGAATATACTCAAAGACGTGGGACATATCATGCTACATTTTAACCATGCTATACTGTTGTTCCCTCGTCAAAATTCACACTGATTTGAAAGAATCCTGTTCGCGTTGGTCCATTCATGTTGACTTCTGCAGCGCTTTGTTTTCTACTTCCTGGTACAATTACGTCATTGTTCAATCTCCACATTTTTTAAAGCCAATAATGCAATATTAGATCAGTTCTGAGCCATTCTGTGTTCATAACATGGACACAGCTACTAGCCGAAAGTTTATTTTTACCATGTGATTCCCACTCTTGGCTGTAGGGGGCGAGCCAGGCCTAATCCTCATCAGCCCTGGCACTACTGTCAATGCATCATCCTAATGAAAGATTTTAAGCCTGTTTTTAAGATGTATGTCCACTTTAAAACAGTGGTTCTCAACTGGTACATCATTGGGACCCATCATCAATATATAACGCCAAGCTGTGACCCAAATAAGAATTGGATTTGGTATATAAATTATATACAAATGATTGTTTTATAAGCATTGAACAATCCTAAAAAGCTAACATTATGAACAAAATAACTCTGGAATGTTAACAATCAAGAAATAAGTTTAAGAAAATCATGAAATGAGCAAATTTATGTTTGATTTAGGTAAGTAATTTCAAGAAATTTGCCAATGGGGCAAGTTTATACACTCAGATTAACAAAAAAACATCTACAATAACCTTATTTAGAGTTTTTTTTTAATCTAATTTTCAGTGTAATTGGATTCATTTAAGTGTATTTTTCTTAATCTAAGAGTAAACATCTACATTATGGACAGATTTCTTGAATTAGTTTCTCAAATCAAGGGCAAATCTACTCTATTGCAGTGTAGTAGGCTGATCACAGAAAATGGTTCCGCGACCTACTTTTGTGTCCCGACCCACCAGTTGAGAACCACTGGCTTAAAACACCAACCCAAGTGTGTTTTTTTGACGAGGTAAGGCCTTTGTAACATGGGAAATAAAATCCCTACAATGTACTGTATAAAACCAAAGCAAGATCAAATCTAAAATAGCAGTTTGCAAATCTCAACATTTCATGATTTCCACAGTAACTATCCTCATTCAGCTGAAAAATACAGTAGCTAATCCTCATTTGACTTTCATTAACAAAGCGGCTATAGTTCAAGCAGAGGTGATACAAGCATTTTTTTCACTCTGAGAGGTTGCCGGGTTTGCAGTGATCTGATATTGCCGACTTGAGGTTTTCTCTTGTGCCTTTTCCTTTCCTGTCCCGGTTAATCTTGTCGCCTTTTTCTTCTCACATTCCGTCTTGTGCTCATTCTTTCTGGTATTAAATTGTCTTCCCGTCTCTCTGATGTGTTTTTCTGCTCAATCTCTTCCATCCGTGTTTTCGTAAGTTTTCTGTTATTTAAATTCAACCTGTTCCTGTTTTAGATGACAATTTTAGTTGAGATACTTATACATATTTGACTTGTTACCTTGCACTGCTAGTCTGACAATTTGAAGAGCTTGGGAAAGAGAAGGGAAAGTTGTGTTAGTATGAATGTGTACTGTTTGTATGTGTCCATTTTACATGTAAACGAGATGCTGCATCTCGAGGGGCTTTCCTACAATAAAATAAAATATATCGAGATGACTTTGAAGTAGGGCTGGGCGATATGATGATAGAAATCTTATCTCCAGGACGATCTGCTTTTTTGGCAACTTCTTCATATCGTGATCCAGTGGTTTTTATGTTTAACCCAACTCTGAGCTCAAACACTGACACTTCTTTCCCCTCACTGCTTCTATTGTTAGGGTTAAACCAGAACTAAACCAGGAGAAAACTAGGTCTTAACCAGGTCTACAGTCGGGCAATATCACAGACTGAATCTGGATTAAACCGGAAGTAAACCATACTAAAGCAGAGACTGAAATCAAGGTCTAAACCAGAACCAAACTTAAAAGGACTAAATCATGGACCGAACGAAATGATGATTACCCTGGACTAAACCAGGTCCAAACCCATGGACTCAATTAGAACTAAACCAGGAGAAAACTAGGTCTAAACCAGGTCTAAAATCAGAAGATATCAGGGTCTGAATCTGGATTAAACTGGGAATTAACCAAGAAGTAAACCAGACTAAAGCACAGACTAAAATCAAGGTCCAAACTAAAAAGGACTAAACCAGGGACAGAACGTAATGATGATTACCCTGGACTAAACCAGGACTAAACCTGGTCCAAACCCACAAACTCAATCAGAACTAAACCAGGATAAAACTAGGTCTAAACCAGGTCTAAAATCGGAAAATTACAACAACTGAATCTGGATTAAACTGGGACTAAACCAGTAAACCAGACTAAAATGAAGGTCTAAACCAGGAACAAACTTAAGAGGACAGACCGAAACCATGGTTGCCCTGAACTAAACCAGGACTAAACCAAGACTAAACCCAAGGACTCAATCAGAAATAAATGGAGAGAGAACTGGGTCTAAATCGCCCAGCCCTACTGTGAAGAAGTTTGCTAATGAATCTGGTTAGCCTTGGGATGTAGCCACCAGACTATTCGCGCTCGATCTCCAGCTCCTTTCTCACGAGTTCCCATGCTCCGTGCGCAACAAACACATATGCTCCTCGCTTGTTCATACAGTAATACTACCAATACTGAAGTACCACAGACGTTTTTCACATGTATGTTCAAGTTTGGAGAATAAGCCAAAGATACACTGTTAGTAAAATGATTCTCTGTTGGCCTTCCAGAAATGTTACAGTAAGAGGGGATGGAGCCACGGACTGGAATCCATGAGTTATTTATAAAGATTGTGTTGGGCAAAATTGAATTTCCAAATTATTTAGAAATCGAATGTCCGAATGCCTGGCAGACACATTACTGCTACAGTATTTCAACACAGCCTTCACAGAAAATCAATCCGGTTTTAGAAAGTTCAAGCCGGGTCAATGTCTTTTTCGATCTGTGTAGAATTGCCCCGTGCAAATGTGACGCACTGTATAATGTAATATTGTAAGCTCTTTCCTCTAACCTCTCACTTCTTTGCTTGCTTTGTTCCTTTACCTATTATCGGATTACAGACAAGGCATGGATTTCACGTTGCGTATCCGCTTTGTGTTCCAGCTGGTGCAGCCGGCCCACCCTCTTAAACTATTCCCTTTTAAAAACATCCCTGAGATATAGGAACCAAGTCGTTTCGGGGTCAGTCAAGTTTAGCATTTTTCTCTCCCCCGAGCATTGGTTGTTTCCTTCCCATCTCTGCCTTCCTGTTAACATTTGAATATTGTTTTGCTTATGTCTGTCTTTCTGCCAATCTGTTGTTGCCTACAGTCACGTCTTAGCTCACCACTGCAGCACAGATGTTATTTTGGGTCATGCACTTGTTTGGCACTTGCGGAAGTTGGAGATTTTTGTATTTCCGTTGGAGTTAGCAGCTGGTTAGCCATGTTTGCGCTGCCTTTGTCAACATTGTAGACACACCGCTGAAGTAAAACATTTAGCACTGTTAAATTCAGCACAAACTGATTTAGGGAATGTCAGATCTGTGTGGAGTATTGTGTCCCCACTCATCTGAATGCTTCAGTTTGCTCTGTCAGGCTGCTGTGAGGTGCTACTACTGCGCTCATATGCACCGCACGTCAATCGGTATTGGTCCCTTAGTATCAGGGCCACATTAATGAGTACGAGTACAAGCAGGTGGTATTGGCGCATCCCTACTGTGCACAAAATATTTTTAAAATCCTCTGCGTGGTATGTGTGGTCCTACGGGTCTGAAATGTTACAATTTAATTTCATTCATGCTTCTGTAATCATTTAATATGATTTTTTATTGTTTAGACATGGTTAACACCCAGTTTATACATAATTTAGTCCAATTTAGGCCTGCTTTAGACCCAGTTTAGTCCTGATTTGATCCAGATCTAGCTTTGGTGGCAATTGGAAGGTCAAATCTTTTTTCATGAGGTGGTACTTGGTGTGAAAAGTTCGAAATGCAGTGCTCTCGTGTGTCTCCAGCCTTTGATGAAGTAATAAAGTAACTCGCTATTACATAACTATTGCTGGAACAAAAAGAGCAAGCAGTTTAATGGAAAAGCAATCCAGATTTGAAAATGATAATGTCCAATGTTCATTTTAACATGCAGCTTAAGTTGTTTTATTAAGTTTCCAATTTTGAAAAATCTCTATTTGTCCTTGATAATAACACGCTGGACTTTTCTCTAAGCCCTCTCTGCATATTCATCGCTCCGTTTCTGTAATTTTCACACGTTCCTTGTACTTTCCTCTTCCAATTTGCCTTTTGTCCATTTACCTTGGTCATACCCACTGAGACTGGAGTAAAGAAGCTGGCATTGATCCTGTCCATTCAGATGAATCCCAAACAGTCGAGTGCACACAGTCTTAGACAAACCTGAGCAAACGAAATTCCAACTCAGACGGAGACTAAACGCCGCGGAAGAAGTGTGTTTGGCAGCTGTCGTCGACCGCTTTCACATTACTCCACTGTGGAGGTTGTCCAATACAAAACAAAGCACCAAAGTTTCAACTTCCCTGGTTAAAAACATTTAAGGGGAGACACTGTAGGCAAAACTTTTTTCTCTCTTTTGTTCAGGTTTTAGGTGAGTTTGTTCACCTGGAAACAAATAAATGACCTAATCTTTACAGTAAGGTGTGTAATTATTAGACTGAATCAACGTATCGACGTAGAATAATATGGGAAATTGTGACCATTTTCTCAAAATGTGTTTTTCTCCACATTAGTAGCTCCTACAGACTCCAAACTTTAGTCTTGTACTTAATATTCTGAAGGTTTGTTTAGAGAGATTTTTCATCTCTATGAGCAATATTTATTTCGTGGCTGATTTATTGAGCTTTGAATTCCAAAAACAAGGTGAAATTAGAATTTTGACGAGTTTATTCAAAGACTAAACGGAACATCCAAAATCCTGATACATCTGTCAACAAAATAAAACCATCAATTTAAACCTGTCTCTATCTGAATAGATTTCATATAGATTTCATTTCTGAAAATATAGACAATTTTGGCCATTTTTACAGATACAATCCCTCATTTGTGTATGAAAACATGAACTGACTACTTGAAAAATTGCAATACATTTGTTTCTCATATTTCGATCAGTAACATCCAGCAAAAATTCCAAATTGATATATCACTCGATTTAATTATTTCAGTGTCTCGCCTTAAGTAACCTGTGTACACCATAGATCTGGGCACATCTATTAAACCACAGACCACAATCAAAGCTCACAAACTCTAATATTTTCATTGGATTTTGTTTTGTTTCCCTTGATTATAGCACACAGTTATGCCATTGTTTCAGTAAACTTCTGAATGGAAATAAATTTGTGGCATTGCTTTTTCAGTTCATCTCGTTGCTGAACCAGATTACTCAAATCCAAGTTGATGTCTCATTAGCAGGGAAACTGAGCCAGTGTGAGGATGAGGATTTGCCTGTGTTTGACTTGGACCAGACTTTGTGATGAATTGACAGACGACTGGGTCAGAGCATTTCCAAAACTGCAGCTCCTGAGGGGTATTCTTGGTCTGCAGTGGTCAGTCTATCAAAACTGCTCGAGGAAATGTGTGGTAGTTACAACTGATGCTTTCAGAATAAAGATAGAATAGATTTGACAACATATCTGAACCAACCTGGAATAAGGTAGATTGATATTACAGCAAGTTTCATTAGCACAGGGATATCAACCTGGAAAAGCTCTGTCTGTGTAAGTTCTCAGTCGTACAGGAGTTGTCCATCGTAGGCAAAGATTCTTCAGTCTCCATCTGTACTCTGTAGTTGAAGTGTAGGACGTTTCGCTCTTCATCCAAAGAGCTACTAGTTAAGAACCAGGTAAACTCCTCCTACTGGTTCTTTATAGGCTCCACTGGCGTTCAAGTTTGCTCAGTGCTGACGAAGCTCTTTGGATGAATAGCGAAATGTCCTACACTTCAGTTACAGAGATGAAGACTGAAGAATCTTTGCCTACTGGGCTCTGGTTTAAATTGTTCAGGAAGAGTACGGACTTTTGAGGGGATGTTTCTTGTTTTAGACCATCACAGCTGAGTCTCACAACGTCGCTAAACAAAAAACATGAAAGCCTTTAGTTTTAATAGCTAAAAGTTGCTTGTAAGCAGCAGAACCTCATGTCTTATTGTTCTTGTCATGTCAATAGTATCAATAAAAGTGCTTGTTGTTGTCGACATTGTAAAACACGGCCAGTCAAGGCAATACCGCCATGTGATTGGTCCGAAACACCTGTGGATCTGAGCACGGACGTTTCAGTTGGATCCTTCCCAGACGGATCATAAGCGAGACTGTATTTTCAGATCTTGCGACAATCCAGCTGCAATTCAACGTTATGTCTGAACTCCT
>OMNZ01012500.1:27719-39745 GCA_900303255.1 Lesueurigobius sanzi | reverse complement strand
TCCGGATGGGCAGGCGGTCTCCTCTCTGGGGGGTACAGGGGGGGACGTGGGGCTGTCAGGGAGCCTGGCAGGTATAGAGGCACAAGGCCCGGTGACTGCAAGGGGGGAGCGGAGGGGTATGGGTCAGCAGCAACGGGGCCGGGGGTGGAGGCCTGTCTGATGAGGTGAGGAGCAAGAGAGGAGAGGCAACCCCGGGGGAAGGTTCGCGGGGGTGGTGGTTGTGTGGGGAGGGAAGGAAGGAAGAGGAAGGTGATTAGAAGAGAATTATCCAAGTGTGAGTTCGAGCCGAGAAGGAGAGGGATGGCCCGGGTTCGGCGATGGAGCTGGAGATCCTTATTCTTTCTCCTCCCGTGCCCACATGTGTGACCTCTCCTCTGACCTACCACAGCGCTGCCAAGTGCATCACAGTGAAGGATGCTACAGAGGAGCTCATTCTTAAAGTCAGGTAATGAGTGAATCTGCAGAAGTCAGATGAAGACACTTGAAGAAGTTGAAGAAACAGAACTCTTTACTTTAGGTTAGATTATACAATGAAATAAAGATAATTACGTACCATATGTGGGTTTCATCAGAATAGAATTTATTGCCATTGTCAATGAAGGTTTCACAGACTAGGAATTTTCTTCGATGTACTCGTGTAACATTTAGTTTATTATTTATTTATTTATTTATTTGATAGGGACAAGTGTATGTACATTCAACATGTGACACACTACAACATTTATAGCCAAGGCTAATTTGCAATGTCCGTCCCTAGAAGGGCTTTTAAAGAACAATAAGACACAGTTGCAATAAATAACATTTACATTAACAGTAATACAGGCAGTGTGGTGCAAAGCAGTCTAAAAATGACTGCAGACTTGATCCCTTTTTAAAATGCGCTTTAGGCCATTATTAAAAGCCTGTTTCTACAGCCTGTTTCATTTCAGGAGACAAGGAGTTCCACAGTTTAGCGCCCTGGACAGAAAAGGCCGACTGCCCAAAGGTTGAAACATAAACTTGTAATAATGATAAATAATAAACTATGGAAAAAAGGATATACAAAATATATCATTTTTGCAGTACTATGGTAACATCAGTTCAAATGTTGGCGGTGCGGAGTGTGTCGTTTGCAGTTTCTCCCGGTGTCTGTATGGGTTTCCTCCAGGTGCTCCAGTTCCCACTGTGATCGGCACCCCCATCTCCCCAAAACATGCACCATACGGATCGGCATCAAAGGATGGGTCAAATGCAAAGGACAAATTTCCCTGTGGGGACAAAAAAGTTCACCTCACCGTAACCTTCTCAATATAATTACAATGGAATACTTTGCAACTAAACTTGAGTTGTATTTGTTGTGATACTGAGTCTATGTACAAATTGAATAGAATGCGTACAATTGACCGCCTGGGCCTGAATGTTGTATTATTATTTTTTTATTGAATATGGACATAACAATAACATTGGACCAACCAGATGCATTGTCTTAAGTGTTAAAGCACATGTGATAACTTTCAACACTAGTCCACAGGGGGCTTTTAAACTATAAAAAACATTTCATACACGATCAAAACAAGGCACATGTGTAAAATTTTACACATGAGAACAACTCTGGCCTGATCTTAACCACTGTTTGAGCTCTCTGCTGAAGATGTTAAAATTAGTCTGCAGTTTTAGTCCAGTGGGGAGAGAGTTCCACAGTTTAACCCCCTTGAAGGTGAAGCCAAAGGATTGTCCAAAATATGTTGTGAACTTTGGGAGCACACAGTCCCCACTGACTGAGGCTCTGGTGGAGGCTCTGAGAGCAGACTGACATCTCACCATGAGTCCAGTTGTCACCATGAACAGTGGTGACACAAACTTTTAAAAGTCAATTTCAAAATAGTAAAATTTATAACATTTTCAAAAGTAAAAAGTTTATGCTTTTGTATCAGAATCAAATGTTAAAATCAGAATCAGATAATAAAAAAGTCCAATGTATCGAACATTGCACAGAACAATCCGCATAGCTCCCAAACACAGACACAATTTGTGAAGTTCTCCCATGCCTGTGTTCTGTCTCCGCTCACAAAGGTGCCTTATGCGCAGATCACAGTGATCAGTGACACAGACAATCATGTGGCTCTGCCTGGTTCCTGAGAGACCTTTGGGTGCCCTCGGCCGCCTCCCTCTCCCCATCTCCCACCCGGTCTGGCTGTGCGGCGCGCTCACAAACGGAGGGCTGTTCCTGTCCGTGTCATATGATGTCTTGTGGCCCTGTAGTGGTAGCAGAACAGTGACAGTTTTATCCCTGTGCCATCTGATCGACACGCCACGGCCCGTCACATGGACGCATAAATCGGGTCGCCAACAGTAGCAGCCCCCGGCCATGTGCTCCTGCTTAT
The DNA here is from genome assembly GCA_900303255.1 of Lesueurigobius sanzi. Classification (NCBI taxonomy): domain Eukaryota; kingdom Metazoa; phylum Chordata; class Actinopteri; order Gobiiformes; family Gobiidae; genus Lesueurigobius; species Lesueurigobius sanzi. Next base: position 37,382 of record OMNZ01012500.1, on the reverse strand, counting down.
GTCTTTGACTAACTGTACAAAGGTTGCACTTAGAACGGCAAAAAGTGTTTAACCGCCATTATTTGTGAGCGGTTTTGTTGACTTTACGCAATTGGATTAGACCTAACAAGGTTTTAATGGAGGAAATGAAAGCGTGACTGGGTGAACTCAGGTTTACAGAGGTGAAGGGTTACGTTTTGATAGGATGTGCACCTATATTTAATTATATGATGTTTGCATATAAAACAACTAACCCGATGTTTGTGTAAGCTCTCCCTTAGAATTATAATGTTTTATCTGCAGTTGTAGAAGCTTTGAGCCAAATCAGAACAAAATGGAAATGGATAATGTGTTTTTGCTCATTAAAATTCTTCAAAAATGTTATAATACCTACAGAAGGGGTCTAAGAACAAGACTGTGAATAACTTTTTACAAAAACGTCAAATAGAATCTTATTATTCGATGGGACAAAATGTTCTAAAGGGATCTACTGGCTTGTATATCATAGAGGGCTTCGTCAGCCACTAATGATCTTCTAGCAGCAGGTCAAATATACTGTATTCCAACAGTAGAAAGCATGGTAGTCCTTCGACACACTTTTCTATTGCCTTTTTACCTCTTCAATTGGCCGCTTTTAGGACGTAAACCTACAGTGTTGGGAGCTGCGATTGAACTGCCAACCAATGCGTCATGGACTCAGCTACTGTAACTGTGGCAAGAGGTTTACCTTTTTAGAATAAACAGTGGTACCCACAAGGAAGGAAACCCCAGCCGAGTCCACTGACCCATTGGTTGGTGGTTCAATCTCAGCACAGCTACAGTGCGTGCCTTTGGATCCTTGAGTGCTTTTAGCAGCCGATTGAGGTGGTATGAAGGCAATACAAACTAATAATAATGATGCATTAGTCTTATATAGCACTTTTCCAGAAGTTGCTTTACATTTCCATGCATTTTTCATTGACTACATACTCGGTGGTGGTAGAAAGATACAACAAGAAACCAGATCAACAATCAGCACCACCCCTCCGACCACTTACTCACATGATCTGAAGTGTCTTGCCCAAGGACACAATGACAATGGGGAGGGGAGCTGGGATATGAACTTCTCGGTTATTGGATCAATAGTTCAACCGTCTGAGTCATTGTCGCTCCAAAAACGTCAATGTTTACCGTTTAACAGGGAGGATGACAAATGTTTTACTCCCTTCTTTTCATTGTTATTTAGTGTTTTTAGTCGACAAAAATATCTGAACTTTGTAGTCATAGTTTCATCATCTACTTTAATTAATATAGATACATGTAAAACCCGCTAGCCATACGATTGGTCCGAAACCCCTGGATCTGAGCCCGAACAATGTAGTTGGAGCCTTTCAAGATGGGTTATACATGAGACTGAAAATCCAGATCTCATGACGATCCAGCTCAAGGCTATGGGACAATTTCACAGGAGTCAAGCGCAAAATAAACATGTCTAGCTGTAAATATCCTGATGCCAGACTCCGACTGGCCTCTTAGTTTGTTGCTAAAGGTCCACATAGGGGGTCATTTAAGCGTTTGCTCAGGTGCAAAAAGTGGATCAGCAGCAGAGTCATTTACACATTTCATCATGCGGCATTCTCCCATTCACATCAGATTGCAAATGTACAATTAGGCTTTCTGCATAAATGACCCGGTAGTATTTTATATTGCACATAATATTTAAATTATACTTTTAACAGAGCATTTTACTTAGTAAAGTAATAATATCATGAAAAATTTTAGTCAACGAAATTAAGGTACACTACGTAACATTTTTGATTACACTGTTGCCAGCAAAACAAAACATGCTCCTAATGACCAGCTAGTCACTGAAAATTATTTTTTTTGCAGTGGGTAATCAAAGAATCAGTTTAGATGAGGACCTAACCCAGGGGTGCCCAAAGTGCTGCCAATTTTTGGTGGCCCACAATCGTCTTTGTTGAATTGGCATACGTCGCCATTCAGAGATGATCCTTTTTTTGTGAGTTTAACAATTCTATACAATTAAAACCTCAAAAAGTAACATTTTATTGTGAGACAGAGCTTGCATAAAGGTGACACACTAAATACAGGTGTAGGGAAGGGTTTGGACCTCTCTTAAAGGAACGCAGTTGAATGTTTGACTGCTCTGGCCATGTCGTATACAATTCAATATTTGGCCCTCGATGAAACAAATTTGGACACCGCCGACGTATGGATATAATTAAAAAGATACAGTATCAATATCGTGGCTATAGCATCGTTCTTCCTCCCAGGTGTTCGACGGCAGCAATACAGGGGAAAAAATCATGGAAAAATGTAAAAGATTTTGTATTGTGAACCTTGAGATCAGTTACTTTGTGTCTGACCACTTTATGTTGCAAGCATTTAACCAAAATGTACTTCATGTGATTTATTCTTCAATAAATTAAAGATAATACACTGAGTTCAGTTTTTTGAGTAAGTGGATTTGTTCATAATTAACTAATGAGCATTAGGTCGATGTTTTGTTATTGATTCGTATCGAACAGTGTCAAATTGTATCGAGAAGCCTCTGTATCGAGGCACGTATCGCATCGTGACCTGTGTATCGAAGTACATATCGTATCGCCAGGTTCTCAAAGGTACACAGCCCTACCCCCGACCTATCTATTTAAATCCAATATTTAGCTGCTTTTAGTCAACACCTTCATGGAGATGAGCTGGAGACGTCCCAGCTCCCAGTAAAGTTACAAGTCAGGTCTTAGGAGAGTTGAGCCGCTCACAGCAAAGGCACATTTGCAAATTTTTAGGTATTTCTCAATGATAAAACATATCTGTGATAAAATAGATGCTTGTATTTTATTCTAATTATTGGTTGAAATGTTACACAGTGTACCTTCAAAGGCACTACACCTGTTATTTTTGCCTAGTAGTGGAACAAAATTTGTTTAGGCCTCCTTCAGAATGGTGTAAACTAGGGGTGCCCAAAGTGCGGCCCGGGGGCCAAATGCGACCCTCAGACCAATTTTTCGTGGCCCACAAGCTTCTTGTTGATTTGGCACACATCATCAGAGATTATACTTTTTTTTACAAGTTTAACAATTCCACAGAATTAAAACCTCAAAAACGAATATTTAATTGTGCAACAGAGCTTCCAGAAAGTAAATACAGATGTGGGAAAAGGTTTAAACCTCTCCTAAAATAACCCAGTTCAATGTTTGACTGCACTGGCAACCGATCTGTGGCCCTACAGTGGCCCTATACAGTGGCCCTATACAATTCAATATGCGGCCCTCGATGAAAAAAGTTTGGACACCCCTGGTGTAAACCCAAGACATTTATGGAGTTAACACTGGGAATCTAATTATAAACCATTTTTTATCAATTTCTTGAACTTACAGGCTAGTTTTCTAGCATTTTTGTGACCTTAACTCTGAAAAGTGAAGCTGCAACTTGTGAAACGTGTTTGTAAAGTCATCCCTGTGAGAAACTTGGATGTTCAACCATTAAGAATCTTGCGGATAAGCTTTGACACAACTAACAATTTAATTTACTCACTCTTTCATTGTTTCTTATCAGTAAACCAGTATAGGTTTACTGATATACTGTCTTGAACGAAACCGATTAATATGTGGCATTTGAAAACTTGTGAGCAAAATTAATGACAGCTCAAAGTCCAAAAGTTACCCAGCCGATCCAGCCTAGCTTTTTTTTATTTTTGTGTTGTCCTTAATCATTTGTTTCTACCGCACATAATCACCAGCGCCGCGCAAATGATGTTGTTCCACTTGTGTGTGCGCGCGCCCTCTGCCTCTGTCCTTCCATTTGCCCTCCTTTTAGTGCGTAAAAAGGCCAATTTGAGGAGCGCTTCGTTCAGCCGCGATTCCATTCCACACAGAATTATCCCCCCGTTCAGAAGGAAAACACACACGCAAGAAAAACAGCCCCGCAGACAAGCATCGTAATTATGCCTCCGCGATGACCTCTGCATCCGTATCTTCACTGCATGGCTTACTTGAGTAGGTTTTCTCACATTGCACCGAAGACGAACAGCGAGAGAGCGTGCCACTCAAGTTTCCAGCGCGCACAGGGGGAATGGGTTTTATCTTGAGTGTCTTTGCGAAAAACTCTGTGGCGTCGGACCAATTTCTGGGCTATTTGACCCATTAGTTGACAATGTTTGGCAAATAAACAAGCCGGTGATGACAGACTAGATGGGCAGGCCGAAGCACACTTGACGATGCCGTTCAAAGGACAAAAGTGCATTATGGGTCATACTGGAAGAAGGGCACACGGTACATCGCTGCTGCTGCTTTTGCACATTATTAACCAACCATTAAATACTGCTCTCAATGTGGCCTTGAAGTGTTTGTGCAGCTATTACAAGTTTCCTAAATGTATTTGCACATAATGAACATTGCTTATTATACTTTACATTCCTTATTGTTCCATATTAATTATAGCTTATGTTCTTTGACCAGACGTACCAGTCAAACTCTTTTTGATGTGTTGGTTTTTCTTTTATTTCAAGACTATTTACGTCGTAGGTTCCAGTGTTTCCCACAAATTTGAAAGAGATTTTTGTGGTATAGGTGATCTTCAAATTAATCTAATATTCATTGTGAGACTTAGATTTACACAAGCGTTATTGATCCACAAGGGAAATTGCGGTGTCACTGTAACTCAAATGGTAATCTTAGAAGATTTGGGAATAGAATAATTAGTAGAAAGAAATCATATAGTAAAAAATACGTACGTACGTTGTATCTGTTATCTGTTATCTTATCAATCCAATTTTTGGACAGTATAGTTAATGTTATGTGTTTATGTTCAGACAAGATGCACATGAATTGTAATTTCCAATCTAAATGTCTTCTTAGTTGTTTTTAGACTATGGTGGAGAAAATTAAACCATGGGGGGCCGCCATAGTCTCCGTTATTAATGGGAAACACTGAGATTCTCACAGAAGGCATTCATTTATTAAAGTGGATTGTTGAAATAGATTCTATATAATTTAAATTATATAGAATAATTTAAATATATTTTTCTTTGACAATGAGGAGACTATACAGTATTTCCTCATTTTGCAATCTTATGGACTGCTACAGTTGTGCTCAAAAGTTTACTTACATACATAATGTTTTGGCCATTTGCCATAGAATATGAATGATAACACAAAGATATTTTTTCCACTCATGGAAACTACTCAAATGTCCCTGATCTAATGTTTACATGACCTTCAACACAATTGGACTCTCTGACAAAACGTATGTTTGTTTCAAGATGCACAATATGTAAACTTTTGATCAGGGACATTTGGCTAGTTTCTTGTTGAAAAGTGTAAACAAACAATTCTGCCAGGGTATGTACAATTTTGAGCAGAACTGTGTTTTAAGACATGAGCAACGAACATTTTGGACCTTTAGACTTTCTCCCTCTGTGTTTAAGTGGCTAGGTCAAGTGTTAAAATACTTAAGTCGTGACTATTGACCGGGGAAAGACATGGATGTAGCATAACTGTTAGCAGCCTGAAGCTTAATAAGAAGGAGGCAGGCGTTTATTGATGTAATGGACTGCCCATCAAAACTTTTTTTTACCCCATTATCATTATTGGACCTCCACTTTCTTACCTCCACATGTTTGGCTAAACACACAACACATTATATTTCTCACCATTTTAACTTTTGCAGACACTATGGTTGTAAGAAAAAAAAAGTGCATGTATGTATTTATTACAAATTGTGTGCATCTCTTTTTGTTACCTGATCAACCAGGCCCAACACGCTTTGACAGAATACTTTACAAAGACGTGAGACATTTGAACAGAATGTAGAGGGTCTGATTGATCAGGCTACTCTTTTTGTGGCCCCTCCAATTAAATAGCAAATCGTTGCAATGGTACAACCAATTACACATCCACTAGAAAGGATGTTCAAGCTATGGCCAAACATGGACTTCACAATCAGGTTTTTGATAAGTGGCATTTGGTGAAAAAGTTTACACACTCCTGCAAAGCAAGGAGCAACAAATCTTCAGCAAACTTGATATCTGCTGTCCATTAGCTTAACTGTTAACAATCAGGAAATACCTGTAATCAAGCTGAAAGGGTGAAGTGTAGCTACAGAAAAGTAAATCTGGTGTATGTGTCCTATCCAAAGGCTGTCAGTGCAGGTCTTGTAGGTGGGTCAGGGGGTCAGGGCTACTAATGATGTGATGACCTAGACAGTAGCGCCAGGCAAAGTTCAGCTATATCCAGTGTTTGATTATGACTTAAGGCCATAAACTGTTCCGACATGAGGCCAAAGCAAATGAGAGTAGCGTGCAGACTATCCACGGTGTAGTAATAAGCATGTGCGTCACTGTGGTTGGACTGATTATGGATCGAAAATGTTCAGAATAAACACTAATATTTTAAATGGGGCTAGATTAACCCAGGAATATTAAGAACCCTTAAGAGCCGCACAGAATTGATTGTTTAATAGTTTTAGGAGAAGTGGATTAGGCTTAAGGGCGTTATCGTAGAAATGAGAAATAAACATATTTTTATTCTCAACACGTAGATTTGGAGCTAACATAGATTTAACAACATACCTGTAGAGGAGTGGATGTTTTTGACAAAAGAGGTGCTCAGTCATTACTTACTTTTGTCTAGTGGAACAAAATGTTCTTTTGTCCACTTTTAGCATATCGTAAACTAAGACGCTTTGTGGAAATAATACGCATCTAATTATAAATCGTAGGCACTCTGTACTCTGTAGTAACCTAATTATAAAGACTTTTGTATCAATTTCATGAGCTTGCAGGTTCGTTTTTCTAGCATTACTGTGACAGTGACCCTGCAACTTGTGAAACATGCTTATAAGCCTATCGCTGTGGAGAGTTGGGATGTTAGAAATGTGTTAAAAAAGTTACTATACCTGGGACTATACCTGATTTTTTTCCTAGTGGAATGAAATTTGTTTTTCCTCCTCTAGCATATTGAAAACTCAAACATTTGTGGAAATAATACAGTGTATCTAAATATAAAGCATTTATTGTCAATTTCATGAGTTTGCGGGCTAGTTCTCTAATATTTCTGTGACTATGACGCAAAAAAACTATGACGCACTGCCAGTTGTGAAATGTGCTCATAAACTCATCTCTAAGAAGAAACAGGATTTTAGAAATGTGTGAGGAAAGTTAGGAATGTGTTTGGACCACAACTATCAATTTATTTTACTTGGTCCCTCTTCCATTATTTCCAATAAAAAAAAGAAAAAGAAAAATCAGGTATAGTGCCTTTAAGTTTGGACCACAATTAACAATTTCATTTACTTGCTCCCCCTGTCAACTGGACATAGGGGGTGTGTCTTCCCCCATAGAGTTCATGCTAGCAGTTTGGCCAGGTTTTTTGGAGCCGTTTTCATATTAGTAGAGTAGCTTGTGGCGAAAATACAAATAACGTGAAAGTAGCTTGTCTTTCTAGCTCATGTCCAATAATAGCTCAAAGAGGGTTGAAAAAGTTCCAATTTCGATTCAAACCAAGGTATATCCATTGCCAGCCCCCATTTCCCGTAAACCCATTTCATGTGACGTATCCATACTAAATTGTAGGCCGTAGACAGTCTGCAAAACAAGTGGAATATTGCATTGTACTAGCATTAGGTCGCGTTTGGTTTCGTATTTAAAGCGACACAATGCCGTCGTATTGTGTTGTTGATCGCACCAATAGGAAGCGCCAACAACCCTGGACTTTATTGGGTGCAGGTGTGTACGCTTTTCAGAAGAATAGATGAGACTTGCTCTCAAACGAGCCAAATGGTTTATGGTGCCCAGTTTATATCTGGTAAGATTATTTTTTATTTACAAAGAAATAGAGAATGACAGAAAATAATGTTGTATTAACGTTAATCTTTTAGGCCTTATCGTAAACCAGCCTGTACAGAGAGCTGCATTCATATATTTAGTGTTTTGATGAACTTGGTAATCAGGTTCGAAAAGCACAATACAAGTGCAAGCCATTATTATTATTGCTATGGGTGATATTAGGGGATATTCCCGTGACTGTTACAGGCCAAAAACAAAATGCCTTATCTGTTAGATTTATCTTGCATACTCGTGGTGCAGGTCCCACATGACTCTGTACTCCACAAACTAACATTAATTCCAGTATTTATATTATTATCATACATATTTTGCATGGGTCCCACAATCATTCACCTGTACTTAAAGTGCATTTACGTAAATAAGCGGCCTCCTCCGGTGACGAGCTTTCTACGTACTTTGAACTATTTTCTAGCCTCAACAGCAGTTCATCATTGATATTATTCAAGTGTAACCAATGTAAACAACTCCGATCTAATATTATGAGTAACTAATGTGTGATATTGGAAGCATATGCTTTCTGCAGCCAGTATGCGCGTGCACATCAGTCACTGTGACAAACTTTGAAACCCGAACAGGGTAATCCTCTGTCCATTGGTCTAAAGTTCTAAACCATATTTTTATACAGCAAACATATAATAGTCTATAAACATAATGCAGCATCAAATCAATACGAATACTAGGAATAAGTGTTGATTATGCTTCTTTTATTTACCCTTGAACTTTTTTTAAATCAATTATTATTATTTTAATTAGTTTTTATCAGTACATTCTTAAATGTCCGCAATCAAATCATAATAGAGCTTTAACATTCAATATTTGAACATCTGAAAAAAAAGATTTGTTTTTAATAAAATGGGTTATTTACTATATTTTGTGTGTTTTTTTGTAGCTGTAAAACAATGCAGATTTGGGCTTGGACATAGCAGAGTATTAGGTCGCCCCTGTCACCACTTTGATGGACTTTTGTAGAAAGAAAAAAAAATGCTCCTGCACTGACTGACAACAATGGTAAAAAAAAAAGAAGAGCCATAACATTATAACAAAGGCAAGTGAAACCTAGCCATAGCATCTGCACAATGCTAATGCTCCCTGTGCCTCGTTACTGTGTGTTTGTGACAGTTGGACTGTGCTGGTGTGTGTCTGTGTGGCAGGGGAATACAGCTGCAGTGGCAGAGCTTTAACCTGGTGCACACTCTATTGATCTGTACAAGGCTCAGTGACTGCTCCTACACAGCACTGCACTCTGTCACACTACTCTCCCTGTCACCACTCAGCCCCGCGCACCCCCCCGACCCGCGCACCCCCGACCCCCCTTAGGCAGCACCCATGGGCTCCCGCTCTTTCGCCTCTCTCTACCTCACTTTTCCTCTAATGAGTTGCAACACTGATAACGAGCCTGATGATCTTCCATTGATTTGGCTATCACTTGCTTGTCTGGTAATTGATCCGTAGCTGAGCCTCTAGTTAATTATATGGGCTTCGACATGGACCCCTGCCCCGGGGGGAATTCTCCAGTCCGGCACAATAATAGTTTTAATAAAGGAGCCCCAGGATCTCCAGCACTCTTTCTCATCAGGCTTCATATTCTTTATCCTATATAGCTGTATTTGTTGCATCAGGATTACACGTTCAGTGTCGTTGTTTTTGGATACAGGAGGAGGGGAGAATATGAGGTGAAAAATGGGCATGTGACAGTTTTCTGTTTTGTTATTCTAGTTATCACTGAAAGGCCCGGTACCTGACTCTTTGTTTGACACATACTGTTGGTGCGTTTCCACTAATTGAACCTTTTGCAGTTCTTGGTGCTCTTTCACTACCCCCCCCCCCCCCCCCCCCCC
>OMNZ01012500.1:4985-19617 GCA_900303255.1 Lesueurigobius sanzi | reverse complement strand
CCCCCCCCCCCCCCCCCCTCCCATAAAAAGAAGAAAATAAATAAATCCCCGTCTCTGGGACGCACGAATCGCCGCCCCACACGTCGCGATAGTGGAAGTAAGAAGTCAGGAAGCGGCGCTAAAAAGCCTCTCCCTTCTCTCTCTGTAAAGGCTGCTGTAGCGAGGCTGCCTTTGAAGTGCGACTCCACTAAGGCCCGCGACCTGGAGGAGGTACGGTGGCTCTTAAAGTCCATTCTGATGCCCAGTCACTTTAACGACCCCTCAGATAATAATAATAATAATAATAATAATAATAATAATAATAATAATAATAATAATAATAATAATAATAATAATAATAATAAGTTGAAATACAGAACAAAATTGTAATATTTATTTATTTAATTGAGATGTATTACTCGTGACCAGCGGAAGCCTATTATTAATAACAAATGTAGTATTTTCAAAACAATTGAAATAATTCTGAATGTTGCTTGAAAAGTGATTTCTGAAATTGTCATATTTATCATACATTTCCCCATGCTTTGCCCAGCTGTGCATGTGTGTGTATGCACCCATCTCTCAGCCTGTGATAGACATCAGCCCATCACACTCCGCCTATATTTATGGCTTTATGCGCTTTCCTAATCTAGCCATTAACACACCCTGACTGCTGCTCCCACAGTCAGGAGCCTATGTTCCCATCGGCCGTACACACTCTGCTGCATGTTGCATCTGTGTCGCATATGCATGTCTCCTCTGCCCTTATTGTGCGCGGCCGGGAGGCGGTGATTCGATGCATATGTTCAGAATTATCCACAGCGAGCCGACCTGTGTATGTGTGTGTGTGTGTGTGTGTGTGTGTGTGTTGCCGTTACACTGTTATTATTTCCATGTTGGTCTTTGATGGGTCGTTGCGCACAAGGAGGAGGATGTACAGATGCCTGGCGTATCTGGTGTCCAAGGTGTGCCTATATAGCGTTTATCCGTTACGGGTGCCATTTATTTTCCCTGAGTGGGTGGCTCTATACAGCGTGGCGCGTATATGCCAGCTCTGTGCAGTTTTGGGTGTCCTGTAACTGTGTGTGTGTGTTTTCGCCTGCATGGCTTTTGCGTGTTGGCTCGGAGTCCATGTGTGCGCGGGTGCGAGCTGAAGTGTCTCTTGGCTGGCCTTGGCTACAGAGCTTGGAGGAGAGCAGAGGTGAAAGTGGAGATTTGCAGTAAAGACACACACCACCACCCCCATTACTACTTTTTCTTTATTTTCTCAGATTTTTTTTTCTACCTATCCCTCACCGCTCCTGTCCTCCCCAGCACCACTCCGCTGTTGTTCCCATCTCAAGCTGCTTTTATAGATGTTTAGCTGGGGTTAAGTGTGAAACGGAATCTTTCCAGCTAACATCACCTGTTTGGAGAGGGCCGGGGTGTAGCTTCTTGACCGCAGTCATGCTTACGGTTTGGCCTTTAAATTCGCAGCATATACTTTGTTTAATATAATTATCCTAGTGCCACTGGCCAGTTCACAAGGGCCATGTAACATAAGCGGTATTAGAAAAGCCAGCGCGTGCATTCTCTCAACTGGACGGCTTGACGATGATGTATACATCTCCTGAAGGCAACTTTTTTTTCCTTCATTTGTGAGTGGGAAGGTAGCTGCTGTTGTGTCTTTACCGTAAGGCTGGTATTAGGAGTGCATGTAGAAAATGCGCAAACTTCCATTCATGTAGTACATGACGCATTCTGACTTTAGGCTAAGCTGCTCGCTGCTTTTATTGTACTGTATATCATCAGTGATTCGAATGACAAATATCTAAATATGGTTTTGGTTATCAGTGAGTGAAACATTTTTTAGTGTGGCTAAGATGTTTATTGCAGCGTGGTTATGGTTTTGGTTTTGTGCATGACTTTTTACCAAAATGTGATTGACTGTGGCATTGCTCTGATTTGAAGTTGATTTGTACAGTCAATGATGCAAGTGTTATGAAATTATTCTTGTTGACAATGATCATACATGGATGTGGAGTTTGAACACATACTATTTTGAAACTCACTGATAAGGGATAAATGCCGTATTATTGTGCAAAATTTTAGTCATCTGCACTATCCGATTCTGAACAAAAATGCACTTTTCATTTGAGAAGCTGCCATTACAGTACGCACTACATCAGAGCACTTAAATCTCCCTTTGACTGGCTTAATCCTCTTCATGTCCCCTCCATCATCGGCCTCCATGAACACAGTGCTTATTTCATGAGCTAACTGCTGCTGCGCACATGTCCGCGGTCATGTGTGTGCCCTCAGTCAGACGGAGGGCTCTCCTGAATAGTAGGTGTGATTGCCCCGCAGAATCACTCGCTCTCAAAGCCTCGCTCCGACCCAGGCTCAGTGTGCAGGACCCGGGGCCAAGCAGCTCATCAATACGCATCATGTGAGCGTCACTCAGCGGGCGCCGTGTCAGCTGTTTCCTGCGTGTCCCGAGGAAATGGCCGGCTCACACTGCCACAGTGCATTTTTGCGCCGCTCGGGAATGGTCAAAGAGTTGCGAGAGGGGTCTATCATTGAGGATGGAGTCCAAAAAGGCTGTCTTTATCTGCCAGGGAAGAGGGCTAAGCTTGGAAAGGGCTGAAATGCGTAGACATCTGCTATTATCAACGGCTAACTGGGGCATTTTCCCATACAGTGTGGGCAGGGAAATGAGAATATATCGGGATTGATCTGTTTTAAGAACAGACAGTAGATTCTTGGATGATAACTCAGTCAATTTGCACCATACTATACACTCTAACACTAGTTCTGATGAGGCGTCAGGACCCACCATCACCCTATGACCACACCATGACCCAAATAAAAATATTTATTACAAACTATGGAAAATTCTGTTAGAACAATGTAAAATACTGGATCTTCCGTCAGATTATTGTAAGAATTTAAGTGTAAACATATAAAGCTGCACCCTTTTAAGAGACTTGGGTTGTGTTTTCATACTTCTTCACTAGACAAAATATAATATTGACTAAATGTTCCCTAGAAAAGCTTTGGGATCCACTAAAAATAGTTTGGCGACCTACTTTCAGGTCCCGACCCACCAGTTGAGAACCATGGCTCTAACAGGCCTAAATTGTCTTGAGTTTAGCATTGCCTTGTAAAAATATCCTCAGCAGTTTCACTTCAATCTTTGCAAAATCCGCCACAGCATAATTAAATTTAAAGGCCCTGTACCTGATTTGCTTGTTTAAAAACTAATTCCTATCATCCAAATCCATCACAGGGTTGAATTCATGAGCAGGTTTGGTCTTTCAGGGGAAAATGCTGTCATGGTGTAAATGACAGCGACAACAAGCATGTTCATGACTGAAAAAGATTTATAATTGGTCCACAAATCTCTGTTACAATATTCTGAAGGATGAAACACATTTTATTCCGCTACTAGAAAAACAAATCAGGTGTAGAGTCTTTAATCTGTATGACACCAAATCTGAACTCACGAGTTTAGATTGAAGAAATAGTCCTTTGCGCAAATGATCTCTGTTTTCTCAATAATCTAAAAGTAAAACATACATGAAATATTATCTAGCCGCGCGCCATTCACCCGCTACAATAGATCCATTTAGCACGGCTTGTTTTTACAGTGTCACAACCAAACATGTGATTTAGCCCGCCATCTGTGTAGCAGCTGATCATGCTAAATGCACGCCACGAGAACATACATCTCTGCTTCTTCCTCTTCTTCTCTTACCTTCAAATCTTCCGTGCTAACTTTTTTGTGTGTGTCTGTGGGGGCGGGGCGGGGGCTCCTGCTGCGAGGAGAAATGGCTCGGTGTGAAGAGGAAGCGTGCATTTGAAGAGCCACTCGCTCAGGATGTCACCACCCCTCCGCCCGGCTAATGAGGGGGGGGACTCGAGCCAGAGCAGCTACACACACACACACACACATACTCGCACGCACACACACACACACACACATACTAGCACACACACACACACACACACACACATACTCGCACACACACGCTTGGACATGGCAAGAATGCAAGCAGCTGTCACCAAGCTCCGGTCAGTTATGAGAAGGACTTGAGGAGAGTTTGTAAAGTGTGTGTGTGTGTGTGTGTGTGTGTGTGTGTGTGTGTGTGTGTTGGCATTGGGGTCAGAGAGGTGTTGAGAGCAGGGAGGGGCCCCTACTTTGAGTTCACTGACCCACAGATTGCCACCGGTGAAGATCGGCTCTTGTAATAGACCTTACAGGGGCAGTGTTTAGCTTCTTTTTTTCCCTTCTCCTCCCGGTCACAACCACATACACCATCCACCCAAAAGAACAGCGTAACACCCTTCCTGTTTTCTTGTGTTTAAAAGTGTAAAGTGAGCATACCTTGGTGGCTTACCTGTTGGAGCACTTAGCATAGTCAGGGACCTTACCAATTGAGTGAAAGGCTTGTAATAGAGGTGGGCAATACGTGGTATTGGTGGTCTGCCAAATACGGCAATTGTTGTTTGGAAGACTTGCAGAATTATAATATTGAGAGTATTGTCAATTATAAGAAAAAAAAAAAAACGTACCACCAGTTGGTTTGCAAAAATATCACTTGATCATTATCGAGAAAGAAGAGGAGAAAACTTTGCTAACTTGTGTGCAACATTAGCATTGACATTAGCTCCTTGTTTCACTGTTTTGATGTCTGTGGAGTCCTCTGAGGTGACTTTTATTGTGATATTGGGCTATACAAAAATGACTGATTGATTGATTAGGTAAAACATTGTTTTGTCTGGGAATACTTATTGAAATAGAAATAGACACGCACAGCCTTTGAAGCTGCCTGTTAGATCCAAGAACATTTCTGATGAAGAGCATGTGGCCTGAAACGTCACACATGGTGTAAGCTAAAAGTAGGTAGGCTTGTAGGTAGGTGCTCCTACTGCAGTGGGGGCCCTCTTTTTACATTTTTGGAATACTTTTTTGTAAGAATGATCTATTTGCCAGTTGATGAGTCAACTAAAAATGAGCTGACCTTGTATTGCAGTGTGCGGATGTACAAAAGAGCCGGAAAGGCAATATGGTATTACATTCACAGTCATTTACAGTTTATCACATTTATGTAGCATTTCTCTGTAAGAGAACAAGGTGCCGGGAGGAAAGCTTTTATTTGCCTTGTGTTTTAAGCCCATATGGCCGAGACATTGTTGCGTTCTTCCCGTCTGGTGCTCGGGAGAGGAAGGTGACATTAGGTGTGACCCGCGCTAAGTGACAGGAACTGGGGCATACTTTCACCGCCGCTTCTCCCTTTTCCTGTTATTCCTCCACTCCTGTTATTTTGTTTTCTTTGGAGCTGCGCCAGCGTAACAGGCAAATCAACAGCCTACTATTTTTACATCCGTGTAAATGACCACCTATCCATGTGTTTTACCTGACCCGAGCAGATCATGCTAATCCGTTAGCCTGACTATATTTTGTGTAGAAATGGCTAAATATATTCTCCAATGGCCGTAGCTTTAGGTCATTATCCATTTGAGGTTTAAAAAGTTGGTAAAGTTTTTATAATTTTAAAACTCGTTTTCATGAACATTAGGCAGATAAAGTGTATAAAAAAGGTGGATAGCATGTTTGATGTAGTTTGTACCGAATTGGGCGATTATTTTTCTCCTCACAACAAACACCTAAAAGATCAGCGTAACATTTTTCCTCTTTTCTGTATGTTTGAAAATGTAAAATTAGCATGCCTTGGTTAGTTTTTACGATTTAAAAATATTTTTCATGAACCTAAGGCAGATATTTAACTGTTAAAATGTACTTACAAAATGTGGAAAAAAGATAGATAGCATGTAGTTTGTTCTAATATACAGTATATTGCGATAGCGCTGTACATTGGGTGTGAGGACATCCATTTTTTCACACAGATCCGGTAAAACCCCAGACTGGGCCGTTCTCTGCTTGTATCAGTCTGCCCCATCGTCAGCCGTGGCAACCAGGGAAAGCTTTCATGGCCGCCGTAGTTTCAGCGATCCTTTCCTTTTTCTCCTGGCGATGTGACTAACGCTGTCACCATTTTTTGAAAAAGTACTCCGAGTAGATTGCTATTATTATTGTCAAAGCCATCACCATCATCATCATCATCATTTGGGCTTATTTCTGGTTATAGATAATGACCGTAATTTCGCTAGCTTGACTTGTTTCCCTCTCTAATACAGTGTACAGTACAACATGTTTGCGCCAAGCTAGCTATTATGCCTTTCCAACAGGTAGTATTGAGTTCACATATGAAGAAATGCGAGGAACTCAGTAACACTTTTTTTTCCTCCCCAGCGTCCATCTATCTTTGTAAGGGTATGATTTTTGTGCAAGAGGCCCTGGGAGGATTTCTTAGGGAGGCTTTGGAGAAGGGAGGCTGGTGGTACAGGCTAGTGGTGGGCGCGCGGCCAACATACACACACGCAAATAGTCTCCGACTCCTTCTTTTGGAGATACCCACTTGTATGTTCCCTAATGCGGACCGTGCAAATTACTTCCGAACAATAGCGCCGTTTTTAACCCTTCTAAACTCCTCCAGCTCATTAGCTACTTTGTGTCGGTGAGCGCAACATGTGTAAGCATTTGTTTGCGCTCTCTGCTGACTGGGTAAAGATGTTGGATTAATAATGTTTAATGGCCACTGTTAAAATGCAGCTGCCTTGGCATCCCACTGGTTGCGTTTTTCTGGCGCGCTCACGGGTGGCTTGGCGTTTTTGTGTGGGCTGCTCGGAGAGGGCGAGTTGTCGCTGGAGAGAAGCAAAGTGGAAAGCGGTGGTTGTCAACCCTGGTTTTAATCCATGCATTGTTGTTGTATTTTTAGTTAGTTGCAGGGTCCAAATCTGTGCCCATCTGTTGTGTTGTTGTTTTAAAGGCCCTAGATCTGCTACTTTTTTAGTAGTGGGATACAATTAGTTTTATTCCTTCAGTATATTGTTAAATCAGACATTTGTGGAAACAAAGATACATTTGTACGCTTATGAACTGGCAGACAGGTTTTGTTATTCTCATTACTGTGACAGTTTGGCTCCCATTAAAGTTGTGAAACATGCTTAGAAACTCATCCCTCTGAAGAATTGGGATGTTAGAAATGCCTTAGGAAAGCTAGAAATCAGTTTGTACCAGAACAAGCACTTTTAAAATCTTTCACTCTGAAGCGTACAATTGAATTTCCCAACTTCGGCTACAAATATGAACAAGCCACTCTTGTCCCAAACATCATGAAATGCTAAGAATTACAAAATCACAGCTGACTTGTGGGTAAAAACATACCAACAAAAGACGACAAAAAACATCTATTTCGCGCCCGCCTTCTCGCGCCTATACCCAGCATTGGAAATCTGTACGCAGTGATCCCACATTGAGCCACTTCACTTTCTAACAATCCATAATGTCAGTTAAGTCACAAATGATCTAATTAGCCTTCTGCGATAGACATCAATGGACCTGACCCCGTAGCCGTGGTAACCAGCAGACACAGAGATTGTAACCCCCCCCCCACGCGCCGACCCCTCTGTCCTATTGTCACAGTTTCAGGACGCGCTCCAGTCCTCAGCCCTGGAACAAAGTGAGAACTCTTGTACGCGGCGTGGTGAAAAGCCGGAAAATGGATCTGGAGCATTTGTTGATGTTTTTGTGCGCGCTGATGTTCTGACCCGCCTCTCTCTCCTCTCTCTCTCTCTCTCCCTCATTGTCGGGAAACACACTCAGCGATAAGTGCTTTGTTGGAGCTGGCGTCCGCTGCGTGATGCGACTTTGCTTGTCATTAAATATTTCATGGCGTTTAATCCATTTGATATGTTTCCCCCCTTCCGAATGCGAGCGAAACGCCTGGCTTTTGTCCGACTTATCCGGAGCTATTACTTCACAGCTTGTTGATCAGTTTAGCTTTGTAAAGAGTGGCGGCGTGGGATTTATCACCGAGATTTACAGCTGTTTTTTTTTTCCCCTTCCACACAACCATTACGCTCATAAATTTGCCATCTTGTTCATGGCCAAAACGGGGGGCCTCGCCGGGGCAAAGGTGATCCGACATGATCAATGAGCGGCCGAATGTAACACAGCCGCATAAAACATGATTCCAGATTTACGGCCCGGGCAAAGGCATGAAAATAAAGGCACTTAATCTTGCATTGGAGGATGTCGCTGGCGCAAATTATTATGACAAAGAGCGGCGGACCCACGGCTTGCGCATCATTCAGAAGGAGGGCCCCGCCGCGAGATCAATTGGTAGTAGGCAGGAGTCGCAGGGGCGATTAGAGGCGTCGACTTGGCCGTGTTGTAAATGCTGTCAGATCTGTTAAAGGAAGCCTAATACCTCTCAGGTTGAAAGCTGTAATAACATCAAGTGTAACTGGATCCGCGGGGAAAGTGCAAAGCAAGAAGATACGGGAGAAAGAGCAATAGAGAGAGAGAGAGAGAGAGAGAGAAAGAAGGATTCTCATTGTGTGTGGATAACACTTCAGCCTGTTTGTGTGCGTGTCGTATACTGTAAACTAGCTAGCATAAGAGGCCAGAGCCGCGGGGTTGCTCCTGGCATTTTTTTGGTCGCCAGATGCTTGTCACACTTAAGGAAGAAGAAAAAAAACACAGAAAAGATGCAGGGTTACGGAGGGGAGAAGGACAAAAGGAAAAGGGAGGGAGGGACTGTGGAAATCATGTCACGTAGCGCTAATTCATCCAGCCTCATTAGAGAGAGGGAAGGGACCGGGGCCTCTCTTAGGAGCCGGGAACGGGCCCTGGCTCCTCTCTCTCTCTCTCTCCCTCTCTGTCTCTCTCTCATGCATGCGCTCATTGTCAGCTCGTCTCCACCACATACTTACACTCGCTCCTCACAAACACAGATGACACTGGCTCACGGGGCAGTTTGGGGAATTGAAAATTGCCTTCTCAAGTAAAGGCCCCGGCCAATTAAGGACCTGACCGTATTGAATGTCAAGTGTTAATTTAGACCCCCCCACCCGCCTCCACCACCACCACCGCATCCCCTCAAGCCCCCCCCCCCAACTTCCAAGTCTCCGCTCCCCAGCAGTGCGTGCGGTAGAGAAGCGCGAGGCGGGCCCGCAGCTCATTGCCTCAGTCGCAGTATTATGTGTCGCAGGCAAGTGGCAAATATGCGTCTCTTCTTTAGCCTTTAGCGGTGAACCCTGAGGGACCTGGGGGCCTCGGAGCAAAGGAGGGAGGGAGGAGAGAGGATTAAGTGTACCACGGTGATAAGCGTGAGGGGGGTTTACACTTGGGATGGAGGAAGGGAGGGGGGGGGGGGTGGACCGGGCCGAGCACTGGGCAGAGTGCTTGTTTGATCTCGCAGGACTGGGTGGTGGCTTTGATAGTCTTTTAATTGCACCCGGCTTTTTGATGAGGCGAGTGCAGCGGCGGCTGCAGCAGGCACTTAAGAACGTGTTTAAGTGTCATTTGTCATGGAACAAGTTTATTTTTTGTGGCAAGAAAATACGTTTTCAGTACACTACAAGCGGGGTTGACCGGCTGAGCACACAGACACGGGAAACATGAAGCTTGCACTGGTGGAAGAGACTTTTTCTAATTTAGTACTTTCTGTTACTTTTACTGTTATTTTAAATCCAGAATCCTTTCTTTTCTGGTCACAACGGGAGCCATAGTGCACAATATCACAAAAAAATATCTATTTCTCGAAAAGCCTCAATATATCACTGTCACTGAAGTCTTCCATCTCACTGAGATTGGCACATTGTTTGCAAACTCAGCCTTTAAGTCATAATTTTCCTAATAGCTCAATTTTACCCCCATTTTGGTCCTCATTCACTTTTTTTTTTTTTAATTGGCTGGAAATATCCAGCAAAGTACACGTGTCATCAGGACCCTAGCCAATTTGGTGCCCTAGGCCAGATTGGGCTACCGTTCATGGACCATCCTACTGGACCATATCCATATCATTTAAATGAAACAGGATGAATAGTATGTTAATTGATTCTTCTCACTTCTTTACGGGCCTTGGGGCGATGATCTGAAGCATTATGCGATGCCAACATGAACATGCAAGATATGTAGAATGTACAGTACTATAAAGAAACTTCAACGTACTCCTACTTGTAGCGCTGTAATAACTTTGATTACTGCTTTTATTTAGACAACAATCACGTTTTGTTTACAAGAATTTAGCCACTAAGCAAAGTCAAAATTGGATTTCGAATCGCGACAAAAGCGCTGCAGGACTTGTCAGTTTGGGAAATGCCATGAATTAAACACAGCTCTACCTCACCCATTTAATTTGTTCCCCTCTAAATCCAGTGTTTGATAGTGGGGAAAAGTTTACTGGCTTACTGACCCAAGTCTCGCACCCGAACAATGATCTCATGATTTGCGAGGTAAGCCACTGGCACGGGGCAGGAGGCGCTGGACTGATGGTAAATGCCCACCTCCTGTATACCTCCGTGATCTAATACACAGCCACTTAGTCTTAATGGGCAGATTCCCTTTCTCCTCTTGTGATGACTGTTGCACTCTTTAAAGGTAGAATTGCCAGCTTGTCTTTCCTATGGGCCCGCCCCCTGCTTTAGCCTCTGTAACTCATCTTCACTGCCCCGCGCCTGCCCGGGATTTTTTTAACTGGATAAATATTAATGGCGGCTCTCCTCTCTGGCCCTCTGGCTACACATGTTTGTGAAAAGCGCTTTGTTTTTTTTTCCGCGAACATGTGTGTCCGGCGAGCGAGCGAGCGTGTGTAGTGATAGCAGTGATGTGGTGAAATAGAAGAGGGTAAGTATCGATCATGTCCCCCGTGTGTTATTAGTGCCGCTGCTGCTGACGGAGAGAGCCGGGGGTCGCTGGGTAACACGACCGGACACAAACATTATTTACATACACTGTACATTCGCCCCACGCCATGTCGTTTGCATGTTTTGACAAATTGAATGCATGCTATCCATTAGGACTGCACAATATATCGCCGAAAAATGTAATCGCAATACTAGGTGATGCATTATTCATTCAAGAAGCCGCGCTTTATTGCAAAATCACAAAATTCTTCTATCAGACTGAGACTGGCACATTCTTTGCTAACTCAACCTGTAATAAAAAGATGCGTGTGACTAATACATGTTCAAAAGTTCAGTTTTAGTTATGGTTGACCTAATTTTGTTCCAGTTTAGCCTTGTGTTGGTCCTGATTTAGTTCTTTTTGAAGTCTTGTTTTGACACCAATTGTCGATAAACCATTGCAAATATTGATTATTTTAGTAATCGGATAAATATTTTGTATTGAAAAACTAAATTTTATGTCTTTAGAGCAGAATTTGAAAGGAGAACCACATTTCTGATAGAAATAACACAGTTTATTCTCAATTTTTTATTAGTTTGTCCCTAAAGAAGCAACATTTCAACCAGACACTGATTGGTTATTGTCCCGAGAATCAAAATAATAAACATGAATAACTTTCACATCATGTACATATTAGATTTGGACAAGTTTACATGACATGATATGTGGAAAATAATTTACCCTACCTTTAGAAAACAAAAAAAAAACTAACTTTTATTTATTTTCTGGCTCAAATTAGACAATTTTGTCAAGAAAACGATTTAATCCATTACTAAAATAGTAATCAATTTGTGTTGAAACTGAATCCAACATGACGTGTTGAAACTGTTTGGTAAAATGGATAATATGGTTATTGCAATATGCACATCTCAAATCAAGCCCTCGTATCCATTGGGAAGAAGCACATTTTACTTTTCCTTAAAACACTTGATAGAAATGAATCAATTCATTTCCACACCTTTTTCAAAGCGACAGCTTCGACTTCATCTCTAGTGCGCACGCATTACACTGTCACTTACTTCTATACTTTACATCTCCTTTTATTATGCACAATCACATTCATGTTCCACATTATCCCAATCCTCGTGTCAATCTCCTGAAGTGATAACCCACGTGGAGTTCACGGGGGTCGCCATTGCGCGTAATTCAATCTCTGATCACTGATTTCCTAACAGCAATTTGTCCGTGTCTCCGGGGCCAGGGGGTGGGGGGCGGGGAGGGGAGGGGAGAGTGTTAAGGCCTGGCGTAAAGTGCTCCTTCTCCGGGTATAGATAGCCATGTCTGTGGAGCTCTCCGGAGCTCCAGTGGTCAGGCGGCAGGCACTATACTGTAGAAGTGTGTCAGCCTATAATTGATTACCTGACCCGCGCGAGTGAGGACAGAGAGAGGGAGAGAGAGGGGGGGGTGGATAGACTCGATAGATAAGAAGACGCGGAGAAAAAAAAGAAGAAATTGTGCGACCGGTGGCTTAATCTCTCCGGACTGGGCATTTTTCGCCTCCGGATGATAGATACAGCGAGGCCAACGCGTGACACAGATGGATAATGCCGGTGTCCGGGGTGATAGAGTTATAAATTAACACATTATGGGGCTCTAATGCGGGCCGGTTCAGGCGACCCCACACCAACACCATCTCCATCAAGCCTTCGGGCACCATCGCTGGCCCTTTTGCGCGGCCTACAAACACGCCCACGGCCTCAGTGGTGCGTCTGGCCGAGCCCTGGGTGCGATTGGACTCCTCAAGTGGCATTGATTTGAAGAGTCCAATAGTAGCCTCACCTCTTCTAGTTTCTTTCATTGTTGCTTGACTAGGACTTGCTACTAGTTCTACCTCTCTCAATGTCTACTCCAGCAGTGTCTAGATAATTTAACGCATTTCTTTTGTCAAATGTTGCCGAAACAAATCATCAGGCATTCTGTTTCCTGCCTTGCTTTTACTTCTTGTATGAGAGACACATTTACATTCTCCACTACTTTGAAACATGCAACAAATAGTAAAAACACTCTGTCTATCCTGTGTGGTGTCCAGCTCGGATCGCCTTCCTCGTCTACCTCTCTTCTCCACCGCTACTTTAGGTACTTTTCCCCGACGGTCGTCCTGGCAAACGCCTCATTATATTTCCCCACTTGTCCGTCTCCAGCTGGAAGGTCTCACCTAAAAGAACAGTTGGTTTTTCTCTCCTCCTTACCGTGGCCCGCAGACTTTTGGCCAGCCGAGAGTGTAATGTCGCTGAGTCTGTGCCTGTAAGGGAAGTGCTGTGAGTGTGTGCGCTGTATGTGTGCGTGGCTGGGGATTGGTATTTAATAGGCAGACGTACACACACAAGAGCTAATATCCAAGAGTAGCGGTAGCCTGCACATTGTAAGGCCACACACAGTGACAAGGCCCGGAGCAGCGAGCAGTATTTAAAATTCACCAGCTCCAGCCAGTGAGAAGCAAAAGACACATTCATGAAAAACTGTAGCAAAAAAAAAAATCTGACTAAAAAATGGCAACTAAAGTCCAGCGTTATATGCTTGTTTCTGTTTGGACAGAGTTTCTACAGTCTAGACCAGGGGTTCCGAACGCGGGGGTCAGGAATGAGGCCCTGAGCAAGATGAAAAAAATAATAACAAATATGCCACTGTTTTTGTATTGATTTTAGGGTAACACAGCATTTACTGTAACTTTGTGAAGTCCAGTCAGATATCAATATTAACTGATAAAATACATGTTTTAAACTTGATTTTAAATATTATAAGAGCGAACAACGTTTTACAATCAGGGTTCCAGGTTGCTTGTGGTCATTTTTTGGGGTCAGCAGCTGGATCAGGAGCTCCTGATCTGGACCAGACCTGGGCAAACGACAGCATTTAATCCGGCCCGCAAAACATTTTCCATAAACATATGATTGGGCTTTGACAGCTCAGTTGCAACATTTGGGCCTTGGGTAAGTCCCCTGTAGCCTAATTGTGTTTAGTCCTGTATTATTTGCTTTAGACCTGTCAAGTCCTTGTTAAGTCTTCGTCCTGACTGGTTTATGTGGTTTAGTCCTGCTTTAGAGCTGATATGGCTAAATACTTTCACAGATTGTTATAGTCGCGCCATTTATGAGAATCAGCTATTCAAAAGACATAATTTAGTGCAATTTCCAATAGAATCTCTGACTCAATTCAGGTTTCTCATGTGGCCCCTTGTAAAAATTAATTGCCCACCCCCGATGTAGACCATTGAGTGTCGACATGAGTGCACGTGTAAGGCCTAATCTGCTAATCTAGTCTGCTATCTACATTAAAATGAGTAACGTTGCATCTGATTAGTCTGGAAAGGTGTTTTCTACCCAGTGTGAAAAGAAGGAAACATCCCGCGGTGAAAAGTACGTGTAAAAAAGTGTAATGGCTTCCACAGCTACAGGCCTGTGTCTAACCGCACCGAATTCCACTGGTGTGAGCCTCCCTTTAAGAACAAATGTCCGCGAGTCCCTGTGTCTGCCGAGCGTGTAGCCCCGTGTTGTGCTTGGGCTTACGACTCGGACAGACTGTCTGCTGGCCCGGCCCGCAGCCAAGAGGTTGACTGTTGTTAGTGTCTGCTCCATTATCGCCATCGCCGTGTGTTTGTGCAGAGAGGAAGAGAAAGAGGGGAGCGAGAGCGGGCCAGAGAGTGTCCCCAGCTCTGCTCTTCCTCCTCCAGCCCAAACACTTACCATCTGGTGACCAAGGCTTGACCCGTCCTCCGAGACATGTGGACATAACTTGGGCCCGGAGTATCCGAGCGATGAGTGAGGGAGCGCGCTGACCAGTGTAATTGCCCCCCCCCCCCCCCCCCCCCCCCCCCCCCCCCCCCCCCCCCCCCGCCCGCCCCCCCCCCCTCCTCTTTTT
>OMNZ01012492.1:0-10870 GCA_900303255.1 Lesueurigobius sanzi | reverse complement strand
TCATCAGCTAAAGCAGAGAAGCATGTTCACATAATGAATAAGAAATCATACATGAAGATGGAATGGTCCATTGTGTATTCAGCCTAATGTTAGGATTCTTGTGAAATGCCAATATCCAAAATGAGCCTAATTTGACAATGTTGTGACAGGTCAAGAAAATTTGACACTAATAAATGTTACTGCACGTATTAACAGGTATCTATCACATAATAATAATTTTTAGGATATATACTGTATGTGTAAAATCTTTAATCTGCAGGAGCCCCTAAGCAAAAACTGTAACACATTACCCTGCTCTCCCCTATCCCATGTAAGTTGAATAAAATAACTTTAACCGTTTTGTATTGATTGTGTAGTCAGTCTTAAATCTTTATGTTGAGGTACATAATAACACAGGAAATATTTTTGAATTTCAGCTACTCAAGAAGATTAATGAAAGGCCAGTATAGAACTTGCCCCTAAAGTATCTGGCCATAACCTCAACTGGCCCTTATTGTCCATTGTTCCAAATTGTGCTTGAATTTCTGAAAAGTGTCAAAGCTGCGCGCTCTTTCCCCCTCGCGCTCAAAGATGAATGGGATGTTTCCAATTAATCACAAGGGCTGAACTCTCGAGGCTTGACCGCTTCGTTATGACGCCCCGAATGAAGTCCACGTGCGCGCTGAGGGATCCACCAGAGGGCGCTCGTGTAGTTTCATACTGTGTGCTTGTTGTGACTTGGACCCAAGCCGGATTGAATGTGCAAGGTCCGCCCTCTTGTGGATGGCTTTAGTACTGCAAACAGGCAGGAGAAAAGGGGTTTGATTTAGATTGGTGGCGCACACGCTTTTTCTGCCAAAGCTGAACTCCCCAAAATAATGAATGAAATGAGCTAAAATGAATTAAAATGAAATCAAAAGTATACTGTAAAGTATGGCCCCATAAACAATACATGTGTGAGGTAAAGGCAACAAAACTATGAAGTAAAATATCAGGGTTATGTACTTTTTTTTGTGTGTAAAACTGCACATGGGCAATTCAGTCTAGTATCAGATTTAGCTGTACATTTTAAAACTTTATACAACTTTTGCTGCCCTAAAGTGTATGAGGCAATACATGTTTTTTACACTAGTGGTCTTGAATGAAGTTTGTATGGCAAATCTTAGGGCTGTGGACAAAAAAGGTTTGGGAACACAAGCAATATGTATATGTATATTTTAAAATGAAAATGACTATATCTGCAGCACTCGTATAAGGTAATAGAATAAGTTTAAATTGCATGTGACAGGGCTTTATGTTAGGTCACAATTTTATAAATGTAATATTTTTTAATGTTGTAAAATCAGAAGTGACAAAGGAGGAGGAGAGAGTTCAGTCAGTCTGCTAGTTTTTCATTTATTTTTTACTTTTTGCAAAGACTTTATCCATCCATCTTCTTCCGCTTATCTGTTGCCAGGTTGCGGGATCACTTTGCACCAGTCCCTTATGGCTCCTCCTGCAGGTGGTGGGTGGACGGCCCCACGATGCTCCTTCACCTTTGGGGGACGTAACCAGCCTTGATGGTCTCTCATTATGAGGGGCTTCTGAACCGCTTTGGTCTGACCCGTCACCTAGGACCTGTTTGCCATGGGAGACCCTACCAGAACAACAGAGCTACTAGGTTCATTTGGGTGCTTAAACCCATTCACCACGCCAAGGTGGCAGTTCGAGTACGGGCATGTTAGCTATGTTGTGGTGTACGGATGTTATGTGTGTGGAGTAAGATAGCTGTCAATTAAGATGCATCTAATAAAGAAATGTATAGACTACATTTTACAAAATTTGGTAAATTCAAGAGAATACACTTCCAAAGGAGTCTCTTCAAACCCTTCTTAATTTGCTTGCCTTAGACACATAAAAACCTGTTATGCTTTCATTTTGATGTCTTTCTTAAATGTTTTGTTTACATATATTTAGTAATAATACAAACAAATAAAATTATCTTATTAGACATTTGAAAAAAATATTTCTTTTATGTACACTGATAGCTTACATAGTGGTTGTGTGAAGCCATTTATTGTGAAACAACTATGTTTACTCTTTCCAAAAAATAATGATAATAGAAAGTACCAAAATGGCCTTGGTCAAAAGTTTACATACGCCAGTTCTTAATACCTTGTATTGCCCTTTAGCATTAATGACAGCTTGGAGTCTTTTGTGGAAGTTGTGGCTCTTTATGTTCTCTAAAATGGACAGTTTGCCCATTCTTCTTGGCAGAAAGCCTCCAGCCTCCAGAACGCTAACCCAGAGTGGTTCAATGATATTGAGGTCAGGAGACTGAGATGGCCACTCCAGAACCTTCACTTTGTGACAGGTCGATTTAGCCTTGTGTTTTGGATCGTTGTCTTGTTGGAACATCCAAGTGCGACCCATGTGCAGCTTATGGGCTGATAAGTGCAAATGATCCTCCAGTATTCTTTGATTACATGACACATTCATCCTCCCATCAGTTTAGACCAGGTGTCCTGTGCCTTTGTAGCTCACACATCCCCAAAACATCAGTGATCCACCTCCGTGTTTCACATTAGGAATGGTGCTCCTTTCATCATAGGCCTTGTTGACTCCAAAAATTTAAATTTTGGTCTCATCGCTCCAAATAACTTTGTTCCAGAAATGTTGAGGCTTGTCTCTGTGCTTGTTTGGCATATTGCAAGCCAGATATTTTGTGGCATTTGTGTAGTAATGGCTTTCTTCTTGCAATTTGACCATGCAGCTCAATTTTTTTCAAGTGCCTCCTTATTGTGCTGAATTTCAGCTGAAGTTATTTGAGGGTTTTCCTCTGCATCACGCACAATTTTTCTGGAAGTGGTTTGGTTTCAACAGAATCCATAATTCTTAATCAGAGTTTGAACACTTGCTTTTTGGCATTGCCAGTACCTTATCTTTTTATATCCCTTTCCTGTTTTATACAGTTCAATTTCACAGATCAATTCTTTTGCTTTCCCCGTGACTCTGAAACCAGAAACGTCAGTGCTGGTCTGGATGGAAGATGTAAGTGTCTGTCAGGAGCCCAGAAATTCACAGACCTTTTATACACACACTAATTGCAAGCAAACTGATCACAGGTGACGATTGTTAACTTTAGTAGTCATTCAAACTCGATTGTGTCAAAATTGGGGCTTTTCCACCGGCAGTTTCAGTCGAGCCCAGTGCCTGGTCTACCCGCTTAGTCCTTTGTTTCCACATGCCTTACCCGGATCAAACCGGGTGAGCCAGGCACAAATTTTGGGACCATCTTCAACCTTGGGTCAAAGCGTGCTGGCCTAGTACTAGCATGACGTGAACAGACTGCTGCCCTCTGATTTGTCAGAGGAGAGAGAAGACAGCCCTTGCACGAACAACTACCTCCAACCAGATGATTAGATTATTATTATGTATATTACTATACATTAGCACATTACCTTCATAGTTCGTTTTTAGCAGCTTCTTTCCTCTAGTTTTTGTCTTGGAGCTTCAAAAGGCAGTATATCCACTGTGCTCTCATCGTGTTCCAGACTTCCTTTCATTATTACATTACGTGTTTACTTGTGTCCTCTCTCTCCCGAGGAGCCGCAGCCGGTAAACCCCGCCCCCTGGAGAGCAGCTCAGGGGTCATGTGGAAAAGCAAGACCACCAGGGTAGAGTAGATACGGGTGAATCCGATGATTGTGACCTGGGCTGAGTAGATCATGCCACGCTGGTTACAGTATGTAAACTTTTGATCAGGATTATTTTGGTACTTTCAATCATTATTTTTTTAAGAGTAAACACAGTGGTTAATAAATGGCTTCACACAACCACTAGCCATCAGTGAAAAAATCTGTATGTAAACAACTGTATACAAGTACCAAAATACAGTCACAAAGCAATGTGACAATCTACTGTACCCCGTGTGTGTGTATAAGTTTGGCAGAACAACTTCAGACTTTATAATGGAATTTATAACCAAATGGCCTAAAACTATATAGAGGACACAGAAAATGTCATTTCTATTTTGTTGTTCCCCAGTTTTGCATGTCCTTGTTGTTGAAACACACTAAAACACAAGATAAAACTAAAAGATCCCAGTATTAACATTGCTTCATAGTCGCTAACAGTGCATACAATTACAAAGAAATCTCAGCCGGAATCACAGACAGGAGCGTGACTCATAACGCGTGTACACTGTTTCACTTCAAAGTCGAGACGCTGCTTTGATGACTCTCTGTAACTTACCATTTCTGTCATCCGAAAGCACCTGGGCTGGGAGATATCTCACAAACATTAGTCACTAGTGTCAAATGAAAACAATGACTAAAAAGTCGTATCATCCATCAGTGGTTCTCAGGCTTTTCACACCAAGTACAATCTTGTTAATATGTACAGTATAAGGGGACAAACTGCATGCACTTTTCAGATTGTGGTCCAGTCCTGCTTCACCTGGAAACAAATAAACGACCGACCTAAACTGTGTAAGGAGTGTAATTATTGCACTGATTGAACGTTTCTCCATAGAACTGTATGGGAAATTGTAACTTTAAAGTAGATATATCATGCATATAAGTCTTAAAAACAGGCTTAACATCTTTCATTAGGATGTCTGTGCACTGATATTTAACAATTTGAATTTATAAATTCAAATAATACCTCTGTGAAGATTACACCATGTTCATAATATTTGTGCCAGGGCTGATGAGGATTGGGCCTGTATTGCCCCCTACAGCCAAGAGTGGGAATCACATGGTAAAAATAAACTTTGGCTTTGACTTAAAGGGTGACTAAATGGGCGTGCAAGAGCCTTACTCCACCCACAAACACAGTCCAAACACGGCTGAGATATGGGCGTGCTGGGAGGCTTTGGGGTGAGGTGCAGGGGGGTGAGTGTGGGCAGGTGTAGTGTATCATGTATAATGAGGAGGACTGCACCTGTTTACTTAGGGCAAATGCATTGTGGGATTTGGATTTCCTAAAACTACTGCTACACATTACAGCCATGGATTACAGCACACTCATTTCATAAAAGTTCATAATTTAGGCAATAACTTAATAGGAGCTTTGCTCTGATATAAATGTTCAATCTGAGTGTAAACAAACTTTTAGTGGTGCCTTTGAATTGTGAACGTGATGTGCAACTTTGCCTCCCCCTAGTGTGCAATCTGTAGATTTCTTCAAAGTCCACGTGTGCACGTCAGTCTCTGTGCGACACTGACATTCCATTGGTGCAGACTGCTGACGTAGGCATGAACGCTGCCTTGTCATACATGCCGGTGAGAGCCAATTCCAATGGGAATTACGACGACACATGTGTTGTCGTCGTTCAAACTGAAGAGGGAGCAACACTGACGTTTTTTAGCAGTAAAATAAGATTTCTACTAATATGCACTGCCATGTCAAAATAGTGACAAGGACCTGTAGCCAGCTCTATGAGACACCAACTTTAACCGATTCTCAGCTAAAAAAAGTTGATTTGGGGTTTAGTGCCTCTTTAAACATGTGGCTATTAGCGCGACAAGCAACAGGTTTGTAGAACTGAATGGGACATGAGACAAAATATAATTTTATAACAACATTTATTTAAAATTTGAAATCCTAAGTTTACAATTTTATTTACTCCAGAATTAATTTAAAACACACTTTCGCACCATACACGCCCACACACCCAAATCAAAATACAAAAAACTGAATAATTATAACTGCTCGATTCCACATCCTCCGCTGTGCACCGCCACGGGCCGCCTCCGAGCTTCCCGCAAGGCTCAATGCCCACTACATCCGTCCCACACCGCTCCGCCTGGGTGCGTCAAGTCTAGTAGCGCATGCGCGAGATGTATGAAGTCTGTTTAACTTCTCCGGCGTGGCGCAGACAGACCAGAAAAATAGAGATCCTCCGCCGCGGCGATGTGGAACAGCGCAACAGGCTTAAAATAGCTACGCATTTGCTGCACACAGGCGGAGAGGGTCGGGGCGGTGTGGTGCGCTGCATCGGAGGATGTGGAATTTGGCAGTTACCCCACCCAAAAGCCCAATATCCCAACTTGCCCCATCACAGTCTCTTCACAATTTGGGAACAACAGGAGCGCTTTACCTTTGGCTTGAGTTATGCCATTTGCTTAGGTCAGGAGCATGCGTTTGCCTTGTGGCGCTCCGCTGGCATGTCCAAAAACGAAAGCCTTCCAACGAAAGGCCAGACCAGTCCCGGTGTAACGGGCCAGAATGGAGAACAGAGAGTTAGGTCCGCTCTGGTGATGGAGTATGATTAATGGAAGAGGTGGACTTGACCCGGTCCTACTATGTAGCACTATGGAAACGCATGGGCCTTCAGCGAGAGAGATCAGGGCCGTGCTGCGCACTCACAGCGAAGACTGAACTACGAGCTCATGAGGTCCGGCACGCAGAAGGAGAGCGGAGTGGACGGACGGAGCCACACGCTGACGCCAGAGTACGACGCCGTGTCTATGATGAACCACGAGTTGCAAGACAGCACTAGGCCTTTTAGAAGGCTGTATTTTTGAGCTGGCTCTTTGTGCTGGCTCCTGTCCTGCTCCTCTGCGTGCTGCATACGGTAACAATCAGACGCGCAAGGTGAGCGAAGCGCACCTGTATCCAGTTTCAAAACTCTGCCACTCGAAACTCTGCCGCAGCGTGATTCAACCTCATTTTTTTCTCCAACCCAGTTCTGCCACAAGTCCCACCCTGCCGCATTCTCATTGGGTGACACTTGTGTTTATTTCTTTAGTTAGCTCCATTAAGTTTATATTTAAATTTTGGTTAGGGTGAGTTTTAAGTTTAGGGTTAGGGTTATGGACGGGGTTAAGCACTTTGAGTTGCATCTTGTATGAAAAGCGCTTTTTAAATAAAGTTTGTTTGATTGATTGATTGATGGTTAAGTTTAGGGTTAGGAAAAGGGACATGGTTAAGGTTAGTGCAATGCAGGGGGCGTGGTCATTGCAGAGCTGGGTTGGAGAGAAAAACGATGCAGACAGATGGAGTTCCTGTGTCCACGCTATGAGACAGAACGGCTCAGAACTGATCCAATATTGGATAATTGGCTTTTCAAACATGGAGGAACAATGTTCCAGGAAGTAGAAAACAAAGCACTGCAGAAGTCAACATGAACGGACTAACGCAAACAGGATTAATTCAAAACTGGTTAAAAGCTCAAAAATGTCTATTTAGCATATGTCCATTTTCTCAAAATGCATTTTTCTGACATTGTGTGGACAGCATCTCCACTTTTGTAGCACAAACTCCAAACTTTCCAGTGCTGCACAACAATATTTTGAAGGTTTATTCAGGGGGATTTTTCAATATTTAATTCCCACCTGAGGTGAAATTTGAATTTTTACAGATGTATTCACTAATAACTAATTTATTTACAAACCAAAGAAGACATCCAAAATCCCTTCTGAACAAATCGTTGTAATACATCAACAAAATAAAACTTAAATCTGGCTCTATCCATCCATTGTTTAGATTTTAGGAGCTTCAATTGTACTGTCACTAAAAACATTTAGGAGCGATCACTGTTGTTTACTTCAGTAATTTTGGATGTTTAGGTGAATGGTATGTGAACATGGTGTACCCAGACATGCAGTGCTTTTTGTAATCAGTGAATGTGGCAAGACCGACAAACCTTGATCTTGATAAGCCATGACCCAAATAAGAATCACTATACAGTTTATCTATTAAAGTGACAGTCTGTATAAATGTATTACAAATGTATCACTATAGAATACATATAGGTTGAGTTCATGTGACATCTCAACATTCTAAAGAGACTAAAATTGAAGTGGAGGGCAGCTGAAACTAACAACAAAATGCAAAAAAAAATTTCTCTGTGAAAGCATACATCCCTGGATGCTACTCATTCAGCCCTCTTGTAGTGACTGGAGCTTTTAGAAAGGGGCTTGTGTCATCAGATGGCTACCAACGATCATAGAGTGTTTCAACCCTGACCCATAACACTCTCCTGTTGGCAGGTCAGCAGTGGTGGCCAGCCACTACTCACTCCCCCCTGGCTGCCAGCTCATCTCCTCCCTCCTGTTCCAAATCCAACAGGAGGCTCTCTGCTGCCTCCCCCAGTCTTCACACAGCCTTTTTCTTCTCTGAACCTCTTACTTCCACGGCAGTTAGCAACTTCCAGACTGATTGTGCAGGGAACCCTCTGCACCCAACCTCGACAGGGGTACAACCACGCCTGCCATCCTTTGTCTCTGCATTGATGCACCAGATCACTGTAGTGCTCTGTTTTTCTTTAAATGCCTCTTCACACCCCTCTTCCCATGGCACGGTAAGTTCTACCAGGATGATCTTCTTACCTGCTGCAGAGAACAATACTGCATCAGGCCTGAGGGATGTGTGGACAAACTCAGGAAACTGAAGCCTTCTCTTGAGGTCGGCCCTGAATTCCCAATTTTGGGCAGTTTCCAGAAGGGTTACCCTAGATTTACTGGGCACTGGTAGCTTTGTTCCCTCCCCAACAAATGCAATACCAGTTGACGGCTTGATCTTATGCTGACGTTTCCTGTTTTTTTCCTGTTCTAAGATCACAGCAAGCACTCAGTACTTTGTCATGGCGCCATCTGTATCTGCCCTGGGCGAGCGCAGTCTTGCAACCTGTCAAAATGTGTGCCATAGTTCCTCTCTGCCCACAGAGCTTGCACAACGGGTCTTCTCTCAACCCCCACCCATGAAGGTTCGATGGAAATGGCAGAGTATCATAGACAGCCCTTAGCAGAAAGGAAATCCAATAGGGCTCAAGCTTCCAGAGATCACTCCAAGTCACTTACCTCTTGGGAAGGTCCCATTTTGTCCAGGCTCCCTGGGAAGCTAACTCGGCAGCCTTAGCCCTCCTCCTCTCCTCTAGGTCCCTTACTTCTGTCTGGGGCATGGATCTTCTCTCTACTGCATTGGCCTTCCTCCAAGTTTGAATGTGAGTTGTTCCCAAACCTTGCCGCCCGATGCAAGGAGCTCCAACAATGTCCTTGAGAGGCCTCCCACTTTCGCCCAGACCTTGTTATTCCAGCTTCTCTGACTTTGCTGTCTCTAGAGTCTCTGAAGGTCATAGCCACCCTGCATTTTGCCATTTGAAACTCCTCAATCAGAGAAGAAATTGGCAATTGAAACTAGGTGGAATTCCCAACCACTTCCTGAGGTGTGAGTTGATCTTGTGCTATACCTCTTCCACCACTGAAATGGGAATCTCATAAACAGTCAGCAGCCACATCAATCTGGGAACCAGGCCATGTTGATATAGCCAGGCTTTAAATTTGCCTGGGAGACCTGCCTTATCGATTTTCTTCAGCCAGATCTCCACTTGCTTCTCAGTGGTGCGGACATTATTGTGGTCCTTAAGTGATTCATCATACCACTTGCCCAGATACCTAATGGGATTGTCTTTGATGGAAGGGATGTTCTCACCCTGTATGGCCAGGTTATACTTAAAGCAGATGTTGCCCAATTCCTGTGGCAATCCATATGAAACAAACACTGTCACAAAGTTGAATGTCTTGTCTGTCAACACATATGCAGTAAGGCAGACCCCGGCCCGCAAATCTAAAATACACCAGATTGCACCTTTTACATCTGGGTAATTCAAAATTTCCAGGGGGAGGACCCCCAGACTGCCCACATAAATATATTTTCACCTTACTATTTCTAAACTGCTGGCTATGGCCCCCTGGTGGCACAGGTTTGCAAAACAAGTGTAACCCATTATTAATATTTATCAGGCAACAGTCCTGTAGGGCTCTGTCCCATTTTTTAATATTGATCAAATGAGGTGAATCAATACAGTGCTCATTATTTTTATTAATTTATTTTAAAAACACAAGGATTTGTGAGGCTCAATGAAGCCTGTTTTCCTGTTGCTGCGACCAAGGAGCGGCTTTTAGGAAATCTCTGACTCCTTTTGCAATTTTATTAAGCATCACTTCACATACAATGCATAATTTTGTAAGAATTGTGCTCTACAAATAGACCTTGCCTTGGATTCATTTCCATCTGTTGTCCCACAGACTCACAAATGCACGCTGCTCTTTCACTCCGGCCAATTCGAGTGATCGCAATGTCACGTCTGGGGCTTGGTAAGCAACAATGTACTAAATCAATAATAGTTCTACAAATGGCAACAACAATGATCATGAACAGAGCGACGCTTCCCTTGCATGGGTCTTAACCAGTTTCAGTGCCCCAAAAAATGATTCTGATTCTCTGGTTAATGAAGGTTAAATAAAATACATATACGATTATAAGGGAAGGCCTGATCTATAGAGAATAATCAGATGTACAGAACGCTGGCTTGTTGTGGCCCTATAGTTCACTAACTCACGTGAATGTTGGTGGTCTACTAACAGCTACTACTAACAGTTACATTGTTGTTGTTGACACTTTCCAACCCACATACTCTGTAAGTGTGATTGTTGGTGGTCGGGGTGTAAAACTGCAGCCCTGCACTCAACTCATAACGCACACAAATGTCAGGAAAAGTGCGTGTGTGAAAATGTGATAAAGAGTAGTACACGTTTTCCACTGAATACTGAAACACACTGAAAACTTGTGATCATCTATTCAAACTTTTTTTTTCTCTTTTTCTTAAAAAAAGTAAATAACGGGACATACTGTAACAGTAACAGGACATACATGGTCTAGCACCAACGTACATCTCTGACATGTTAGTGCCGTATGAACCATCTCGGGCTCTGAGAACCTCAGGGAGTGGTCTCCTGCTGGTTCCCGGAGTCAGGACTAAACATGGTGAGGCTGCGTTTCAGTTTTATGCAGCAAAAATCTGGAACAGTACAGTTACACATTTTAAGATGATTGACCCAAAGTTAAAGTACCTGAACTGGAATTTCATAAGATATAATTTCTTGTTTAAAGATTTTGCATGATC
>OMNZ01012491.1:3117-19558 GCA_900303255.1 Lesueurigobius sanzi | reverse complement strand
ACATACCTGGAGCAGTATCTCACTTCATTCATGCAGTTTTGATGAATCCTGTTTGCGTTGGTCCTGTCATGTTGACTTCTGCAGAGCTGGGTTTTGTGTTTCCTGGTAACAATTACGTCATTGTTCAAACCCCCAAACTGTCCTCCGCATTTTTAAAGCCAATAATCCAAAATTGATCAGTTCTGAGCCATTCAGTCTCATAGCGTGGACCCAGCCGCTCGGTTGCGCTACAGCCATATGTTTAAAATCAACGCTAATTGTTTGTTTTTTACAATGCGATTCCTCCTGTTGATTGTGGGGGCGCTCCAGGCCAAATCCTCATCAGCCCTGACACATACTATATTTGAGTATCGTGTCATCTTCACAGAGGCATTATTTGAATGTATAAAATATAAAATATCAAAGATTTTATGAAAGATTTTATTTAGATTTTAATGAAAGATTTTAAGGCTGTTTTTTAAAATTGAAATGCATGATATGTCCACTTTAAAGTGGGCTAAAGTTAGGAAGTTAGCATGTACGGACTTCAATATAAAGTGTTTAGCCGTTTTTAGGTCAAAAATGAAGCAATGTTGAAATATAAGAAGTTATATGGGCATTTGAATTCGATCTTGGTTTTGATCCAATTTGATCAAATTAAGCCACAATGAATGGCTAAATTTAGCCGTTCATTGTGGCTTAAGTGTTAACACTTTATATTGAAGTCCAAACATGCTAACTTCCTGCTAACTTTAGCCCACTTTAAAACAAGAAGTGGGCTAAAGTGTGTCCGCTCTGTGAAGCTTCTACAGCAAAAAAATCTCTTGATTTGTTTACCTCTTATATCAGACAAATAAACAAAATGCATAAATTGTTACTTTTCAGACGTAAATGTGAAGATCTCAGCTGATGTTTCCTAATTCATCTCAATGGATGGAGCCTCTGGTGTCACCGAAAAGGGGGCGTTAACCTTTTCGTTGCTCCCCTCTATAGCAGACAAAGAGGCGTGGCAACCCTTTTTTCCAACACTCTAAATTTCGAACTGCTTGCAGAGGTGGTGGACAGCGAGGGTAGGTACTTATTAAAGGGCTGATCAATAACGTGGTGATTACTTTCGTGTATGCCCCCCCCAGATTGTGATAGGGAATTCCTCAAGCCTTTTTTTTTTCGAAACTCTTATCGCAGCGAGCGAGGGGCTTATAATTTGCGGTGGGGACTGACAAATGTATGTTTGTTTCAAGATGCTCAATATGTAAACTTTTGATCAGGGACGTTTAAGATAAGATAAGATTGTGGAGGTGAGAGAGACTGATTTCGTTTCAGTTTCCCTAACAACATGAACTAAGAGAAGAATGGGCTGCCAGAAAACAAGTGGGGCTTACAGTTTACAAAAAGCTGTTCTTCGTGGGACAGAATGCTGGCGAGGTGGGCGCCATGGATTGTGCATCTTGAAACAAACATATATTTGTGAGTCCTGTATTTCAGCTGAAGTGAGTTTTTCTTTGCTCTGAACTATTTTTCTTTGTTTTATTGTGTTGTAAATTTAAAAATAACAAAATAAAAAGTTAAAAAATGAATAAATCAAAACGTAAAGTGCTTTTTTTCCCAAATGAATTTTGATGAATTTAGAGGTGTGGGTGTACCTGTTCCCTTCTTGCATGTGAACGTGAGGTGGTAGTTGCAGGGCACGTCGTTCCACTGTCCCCCCTCGTGCCAAATCATGACCACACAGTCCTCTCCCGACTGGAAAAAGCTGTCTGGCTGGTTGGGCCTCCAGTGGTCATATTGCTGTCAGAATAAACAATATTATCAGATCTATACAAGGCACAGCAATGATGTTGCACAATCGGCAAAATGTATTGTGCTTTCATTTTTTGTAGTTGTTCAGCAGTGATTTTTGCACCACTTCAGCAAATCCTGGTTCATAGAAATTTGGAAAGTAGTACCAATAACAGTGGCTCTGTTCTGTTCTGGTCTTGGCTTTTAGCTGTTGTTGGGGCCCATATATACTGTATAAGCTAAGCTGCTTCTGGGGAGTCCCTTTCACAAAACTACATAACTAAGCCTAAGTGTAAACAATGTGGATTTAACTAATGTTTTTTGAATAAATAAATAAATTCGAAGTAAAAAAAAAATGTCTATAGAAATAGATTTTTCTTCCTTTTTCAAGTAAAATTAAATATATTTCAGAAATGTTTCTTTTTCATGTTCAATGAAATGTTTTTTTTTTCTTATTCTGAATTCAAAAAGACCCATTCCTTTGACAGATATATTTATATGGCTTAAATCAATCAAATTATCTTCTTTCAAGAAAATTTAACTCATCTTTAGATTAGTTTTGCAATCTCAGCACCATCTCGGGGGCCAAATCAAACCCCTTGGAGGGACGAATTTGGAGGGCCCCACTGGGATAGGCCCTTTCATTGTTTGTAAACATTAGCCTAGCTGGAGGCGGAAAGATAGATCCCTATCTATTTCCATTGTAGCTGTTGTCATAGTAACGATAAACAAATTTCTAACTGTTCTTGTAAATATCAGATAAAACCTTATTTTATCGTCTCAAATGTTGTTCCTCTTGTTCTTGCTCCTTAAGCCACAACAGGACCACATTTTTTAGTTGTAGTTTTACACTTATAATTACTACTTTTAGTTTAATCTTATTTCTCTTGCTCACTTCCTGCCTCCAGCTGATGTCACTGATGATGTAAGCAGCAAAAGCAAAAATGTATTAGTTGTTTTCACGTGACATCACAACAGTCTAAAGACCTTGAACTGAAAACTCTGTGCAGGTAACCATGGTAACTGTCAAAATGCAGATTTCTAGTCTTAGTTTTATGCTAATTTCTCTGTTCCTGGGCCAATCCACATGAAACAAAAACTGTCACAAAGATCAATGTCTTCTCTGTCAGCACATATGAACTAAGGTCTAATTATTTTCTCATAAAGATGTCCAAAAGTGGAGACAATATTCAAAAACATGTGCATGATGTTGGCAAATAGAAAGGACTTACAGCCAGAAGAATAATATGGCAGCTTTGTGAATACAATCACTGTCAAATAATGATCAGGGAAAACATTTGGACAATTTCTTTTTGGAAATTTCTTTCACAAACTGTTTTTCTCCCATAGAGTTGTATTGACACCTGACCCCCAGCTGGACTAGAATTCTAGAATGTGAAAAGAACCAATAGACCTTTCTCAGCTGACATCATCGGCTAGCTGAACTTATGTTGCAACAATGGGTTGCTGCAAGCAATTCAAATCAAAACATTCTATATCTCTATGCTCTGACCAATCAGAGGCTTTGGTGGGCAGCAAAAGTCACATGACTGAGAAAGGTCTGTAGGTTATAAATTCAATAATATAGAGGTTATGCGTGTGATGTCATAACATAGCAGCAGCATTGCAGTTAGCATTCCATCACGACGACAGCAGCCAAATGAGTAGCAGGTTTTATTTCTATTTGATTTAAAATGTCCATAACCTACATATATTGATTTTTATTTTCACATTTTATTTTCACAGATGAGTGGTTAAATCTTTCACTAAAATGAGACGATTTCGACACTGCTCTCACGGTTCTAAGTAAGAAGCATCAAGGTTATGCAGCCTCCACCTATCCCCATGAGAACAGGACATAGTTCAGGGATGGATCACAGCACTGTGTAATTCACATTCATACCAGAGGGAGGCGCCACAGGGACAACAAACACCATCAAACTGAGTGTTAACATAACCCACACAGAAATCGAACAGTTGCTGGTGTAAGTCTTTAAGATTTAGTCTAGAAAGTGTTTGACAATAAGCAGCATGTGATCCAATATCCTCAGTTTGTGCAGACGGACTCCAACAACAGGGGCGTGCCTCTGTTCTGAAAGATAACACATGACAACTACAGGGTCCCCCCCAGTCTCTGGTTTCTCGCTGAATCAACCCTGAACAGCTGACGGCTCCCAAAGGATGTGTGAGAATACATCATTGTGGAGACAAAGAGCAGGGGTGACTTCTCGGTGTACAGCGAGAGCCACAGGACCCATTACACCATCTGACTTACAATATGATAAGGACTTTAATGGGTTTGAATGTATAGCGTGTTTGTACTGGAAAGCTTTTGCCAATGTTGGATCATGCCATTTAGTATCTGTCAATTTAGTCCACTTAAGTCAAGGGTCTTAGAAATTCTATACTTTACAGCTTTAATAAAGTTCGGTATGAGGAAAAAAGTTAATGGGATTTAAGTGACAACAGGATTTTAGTATAATTAAGATCTACTGAAATGAAATCAAGCAAGAAGGCCCCCAGTTTGATTCCCGAGCCAAGTGTGGGGCGTGGAGGTTCTTCCCAACAGTGTTCATTTCGTCAACTAAAATATGTCTTCATTTTAGTCACAGCAATATTTTTGATGACTAAAATCAGACTAAAAGTACATCGAAATTCTGCTTCCCAGGGGATCTTTCTGGGGCTCTGATTCCTGTGCCACAAAAAAAACATGTACAAAAAGTTCTCCTATTGAGTGTCCCCTGAAAAAGAGATTCTGAGGAAAGTAACAGTGAGCTGTGACGTTCCTGTTTAGAT
This sequence comes from Lesueurigobius sanzi, assembly GCA_900303255.1. Classification (NCBI taxonomy): domain Eukaryota; kingdom Metazoa; phylum Chordata; class Actinopteri; order Gobiiformes; family Gobiidae; genus Lesueurigobius; species Lesueurigobius sanzi. Next base: position 15,004 of record OMNZ01012491.1, on the reverse strand, counting down.
AACGTCATTAAAAAGCAGATGTCTCTAGTAGGCGAAGTACCGCTATGTGATACTTTTGAGTCCATCAACGTATTATTAAAAAAACGTTACTATATTAATCTAAGTCAACATTAAATGATAATAACAACAATTCATTTAAAAGAAAGAAGAAAAAATAATGGTTGTGGTTGAAAATGAGGGTATTAGAAATGGTATTGGTTGGATAAAATCAATGTGAAAATATGGTAATTGCAAATTCATTAAACAATTAACATTGTTGGCCTTAAATATCTGATTTGTTTGTGAACATTATTTTATTTTTAATAGTGATGTAATAACAGTATAAGTCTAAACTACATCCTTGACATTTTATGAGAGTATTTAATATTCTGGATTATTGTTTGAAGTGAATGTAGTTTGAGAGTGAGCAGTTGGTGTTGGTGGAAGAGACAGTGTATGTGAGTTGAGCAGCGCGAACATCCAAAAAGTCTGATATAAGTGTGATCCAAAAAGCCACAGTAAAGACTAAAGCAACAAAAAGATCTGCACAACTTGTGATTGCTCCCAATATTTAATTATTACTTGCACCAAGTGACGTTTTGGGCATCTAGCCAGCCCTTCCTCAGACAGACTGGCAGTCTCACTTCTGTCAGTCTGCCCCCGGGCCAGCTGTGGCTACAATAGATGGGAGCAACGAAAAGGTTAACGCCCCCTTTTAGGGTAAACCGGAGGCCGTGTCCATTGAGATGAATGGGGAAACATCAGCCGAGGTGTTCACATTTACGTCTGAAAAATAACATTTTATGCATCTTATATATTTGTCTAATATAAAAGAGAAACAAATGAAGAGATTTGTTGCTGTAGAAGATTCACAGAGAGGACAGTTAATGTTTTAAAGTGGGCTAAAATTAGCAGAGTTAGATGGTTCAGACATAAATAGGAAAAAAACGAAGTGATATTGAAAAATAAGAAGGTGCAAAATTCCTCACAGTTATATGGGCAGACTACTACAACCTTGGATTTGATCAAATTAAGTGAATGCCTTAACAGTTCATATTGAAGTCTGAACATGCTAACTTCCTGCTAACTTTAGCCACTTTAAAACATTAATCTTCTACAGAAAAAAATCTCTTGATTTGCTTCTCTTTTATATTAGACAAATATATAATACACACAAAATGTTATTTTTCAGGCGTAAATGTGAAGATTACAGCCGATATTTCCCCATTCAACTCTATGGACATGGCCTCCGGTTCACCCTAAAAGGGGGTCTTTTCGTTGCTCCCCTCTGCACCATCACCGTGTATGGACTGAACGAATAATGCACGAAATTGTAAAGAGACTTTGAGCATTTGGAAAAGTCTAATGCATTATTTTAATAAATATGATAATAATAATTATTATTATCAGCTATGCAGTGGTTTTGCTAGGGATCATTTTTCTCAGGACAGGGTTGTAAAAAATCTGTTGTGAGCTATTTTTATCCTTCATTAATCACTTCACTCAGTATATACCTAGTATAATGTAGTATGTAAGAAAACACAGATTATAGGATAAATTGATTCAAATCTAAATATCAATTGTGAGCAGAATCATGGAACCTGAATTTGGAAACTACATTGTGTTAAAATGTATGTGTAAAACTCTGAAAAGATGACGCAGGCTTCAAAATTTTCTGTTAGAACTCAAAATATTCTGTCATTGACAGAGAATTTTCAGTTTCAGTAACCTCTGCAGCTGTGTCTGTTAGAGCGTGCAATAATAAATGAGAGAGTTTTACCATTGGTCTGCTGTCGGTCCATCTGAAGTCTCTCTCGAACATCTTGTCATTCAGGCCTATCCATTGATAATCACTGCCCAGTCCTGCAGATAAGAATTACATGCATCAAAACCCACTGTCTGCATTCACCTTCCACAGAGCGCTATATGAAAGTAACAACTGTCACGAAAGAGATGAGGCCTCACAGGGAAGGTGCACTGACCGACCAGAAGTCCAGAATACGAAATGTTGCAACATGACAACATTTAAAACTGAGGAGGTGGGTAGCTAAGAATTCTATGGTGGTAACTATGGCAACAGTCATGCAGGGTGTGTTTCTTAGTTTTTACATAGGTTATGGTTATTATCTCCTCATGAAACAAAAACTGGTACAGGTTTATTTTCTCACAATAAGTCTACAAAAGTGGTGACGATATTGATTTTGGCCAATTGCCCATTTCTGAATTAGCTTGGTTGCCATAGTTTACAATGTAGGCCAAGATTCTTCAGTCTTCATCTGTACTCTGTAGTTTCGCTCTTAGTCCAAAGATCTTTGGACTATGATCGAAACGTCCGTCACTTCAACTACAGAGTACAGATGAAGACTGAAGAGTCTTGGCCTACGATGGACGACTCGTGTACGACTGAGAACCTACACAGATGGTTTCCAGGTGCATTTTTAAGTTAGAACAGTGGGACAAATTCCTGCTAAAGCTTTGTTTCGCATTAAAGCGCTGCTAATAATGTGAACAGCACTAAAGGAAAGTAATTTACAGCACAAAAACTGAGCTCACATTAGAGCTTTGATGGTGAGGTAAGTGTTTGTGCTGTATATTCCTTTCCTTTTTCTACTGTTCACATTATTAGCAGTGCTTTAATGCAAAACGATTCCTGTTCTAACTGAAAAATGCACTTGGAAACCATGGCAACCAAGCTAATTCAGAAACTGGCGCAAAATATGAATATGGCAGATTTGGGGGCGTAATCCCTCACAAATAGACCCTTTCGCTGCTAACATCATCAGTGCCTCATCATCAGCTGGAGGCAGGAAGTGAGCAAGAGAAATAAGATTAAACTAAAACTAGTGATTATAAGTGTAAAACTACAACTAAATAATGTGGTCCTGTTGTGGCTTAAGGAGCAAGGACAAGAGGAATGATATTTGAGACTAAAAAATAAGGTTTTATGTGATATTTACCACAACAGTTAGACATTTGTTTACCGTTACTATGACAACAGCTACAATGGAAATAGATAGGGACCTAGCTTTCCGCCTCGAACTAAGCCCGGAGTGTTTACAAACAATGAAAGGGTCTATTAGGATCAAGTAAAGCATTAGTTCAAAAACTGTTTCTCTCCCGTAGAGTTGAATTACAAACATCAAGACAAACACAACCTACGGTGCCTGGGATTGTGGAGGTGAGAGAGACCGATTTTGTTTCGGTTTCCCATAACAACGTGAACTAAGAGAAGAATGGGCTGCCAGAAAACAAGTTGAACTACTATATTCATCCCCAAAACATTAATTTGTGCACTGGGGCTTACGGTTTACAAAAAGCTGTTCTTCGAGGGACAGAATGCTGGCGAGGTGGGCGCCATGGATCCGACACTCTCTTTCAGCAGAGTCCCAGGTCCGACGGTGAGTGAAGTACTTGTAGCAATGAGACTGGAATTTCTGCCAACCAAATCCACACACCTCAATGTCTGTGGAAAGAATGAGACGGGACAAATGGGGAAACGCTTTACTTGAAATCGATCAATTTTTTTAGGGTTCTCTAAATATGATAAAATAATAACGTCTGTGGTGAAAATCAATGATAGTTTTACACCGGTGAAGTGAAAACGTTCTGTACAACTCGTGTTCTCTCTTTTTCTTCCTCTACCTATGTCACAATAATAAACACCACAAAACAAGGCAAACCTGAAAACTTTGAGCTAAATATTAATAATAATTATCAGTGTTGCAGAGTAACAGATTACTAAATAATCCACTATTGTAATGGAGCATCGCAGTCCAGCCCACCGCCAATCCCTTTGGCCGCTCCCGGAAGGAAAAATCCCCAAATCTCCATAGACTTTTCAAAAAATTCTAATTGTAAGAGTTTAAAAGCACAACGGGGGCTAATCAGCTACGTGCTAACTGCTAGCCATAGCACGGATATTTTACAAGCAAGAAAATACCAAATACTTGAAAACACGGCGAAAACTTTTTGGTTTATATAGTTTTGGATACAATTGTAATGAATTATTGTGTGTTTTATGCCCATGTCACCACATAGCTGACTATATGGTGCTATGATTCTTTAAAACATTAAATATGAGTTTCGAAAAGTCTATGCAATTTTTGAATGGGATTTTTACTTCCGGGAGCGGCCAAAGGAATTGGCGGTGGGCGGGACTATGATGCTCCATTAGATTACTTTATAGTAACGGAGTAATGTAAAGGGATTACAATTGCAAAACTGGTAATTAAATTATAATTACTTTATCAAGTAACGATATTTGTAAATTCAGTCATATGGGCTATATGCACAGAGAGCCCAAGTGACCAACTTCCTGAGTCGTGAACCGGAGGTGAGCTTCCAACCCTCATCAAGTTGCATTGAACTATTAGCAGGTCTCAGACAAATCCAAACATATCTGAAGATAACCTGGTGGACAGCGGTTTACTGATACCATGTGACGAGCAGCTGGTTAAAAACATTGCGTGGGATGTGAAAACTGGCCTGGAGGAAACGTCAGTGTTCATCGAGGTAGGAACTTTTATCTCAGAGCTAATGGCTAGTGTTCAATAGAAACGATATAAAATTAAAACAACTAAATAAAAAGTAAACTGCAGACAGGCCGCTTCATTATTGTGCAGCTCATTCAAAACTTTGCAGTAGTTTAATTTTTTATTTGGTGTTAGCCGTTAGCTTCGAGGCATAAACACCTCTCCTTAGGAGCTCAAATGTTCCTTCCAGTGAAGTGGTTACATCAGACGTAATGTTTTTAACCAGCTGCTGGTCACATCGTATCAGTCACTCGCTGTCCACCAGGTTCTCTTCAGATATTTTTGGATTTGTCTGAGACCTGCTAAAAATTCAATGCAATTTGATGCGGGTGGAAGCTCGCCTCCAGTTTACGACTCAGGAAGTTGGTCACGTGGGCTCTCTGTGCATATAGCCCATTGTGCTGTCCTGAGAGGCAACTGCTGTTGTGCAAGTAAGGATTTTAAATGATGCCGTCTAACCGTGTGGTTATATGAAAATAACGCACACCAGTTAGCATCAGAATTCTCACTGACTGATGGTATAATACAAAAATTAATTAGATTAGATTACATCTGAAAATACATTACTTTCACAATCTGACACATTGCATGTTTTTGCATGTTTATCCCTACTTGTATTTTTGTAGCATCATAAACAGTATTAGTTATTGCCAGACTACTGTTAAAAGTCCATCAATTTCTGGCTTACATTTACATTCTATGATTTTTATGAACTGCCCATAAGCCTGCTCTGGCAGTAACACACCACTGATACTATACATTGCTGTAATGGCCATATAATATATTGCTATAAAATGACTGGAGGCTATTTGACTCTGTTTATTAATCAGACAAAGCTGACAATGCCTGTATTGTATATTTGCTCAAATTGATGTGGACGTAAAGCAGAGGTAGGGAAGTTTACGCAATGGAGGGCGGACTTTTCTTCATTGTCAAAACACCAAGGGCCGAACCTCCCATTTGTAGCCCAATAAAAAAAGCACCACTTTCTACAAATACCAGTGTTATACATCTTAAATGACCTACTGGACGGCAAAAACGAGTTTTAAAATGACTGGAATTAAGAATATTTGACTGTAATTTGAATAATTCTCATTTGCCAAGATTTATCATAAATTTTTTAAAGATCAATAAGAAACTGCATCATTTTTCATTTTCCAAAATACTTGCTCAAATCAAGCTAAAATACTCTCATTTCAAGAAAATGTGACTGATTTTTTTAGATTACTTTATCCAGTCTGGGCTGTTTTTCCAGCACATTTTAAAGAAATTGACACTATTTTCTCCATTTTTTGAGTTGTTGAGAGTTTTCGGTTGTTGATTTGTGCAGTAATATTCCCCAAAACCATCTTAGGGGCCAGAGGTTCTATACTGGAGGGCCAGATTTTGCCCCCGGGCCTGACGTTGCCTGCCCCTGATGTAAAGCTTATGGTGGTCTGCATGAGCACCCCCTGACGACGGTGTCCAGTCCCACGTGGAGCTAATGAATAAGGGAAAGGGAATGTTATTTGTATAGCGCTTTTCATATGACACACACATAGTCACACCCAAAGCGCTTCACACATGAAAGGGAGGGGGCTCATTCACTCCATGCTGATGGTGGTAAGCTACTATTGTAGCCACAGTTTCCCCTGGGGTAGACTGACAGAAGCGAGGCTGCTCACATCTGCGCCAACGGTCCCTCCGACCACCACCAACCACTCACACTTAGGCATTGGGTGAAGTGTCTTGCCCAAGGACACAACGACAGTCTGCACCTGCAGGAGCCGGGATTCCAACTCCTGACCTTCCGATCATGAGACCACCCGCTCTACCACCTGTGCCACTGTCGCCCTGTAAGCTCCGTGTGGCAACCCATCATTAAACCAGCAAACCATCGCTAATATGCTGACTTTAGTGGAGAAACTGGAGACTGCATGTAGCATTGTTCATGTGCCATACAGCTGCAAAAACTTTCGGGTAAAAATAATAATAAGGACAACGATCTATTTAGTGGTTGTTTCCAGCGGCAGCAACAAGAAGAAGACGCAGTTCTTTGTCTGACAGAGCATGGACTGTGTCAGGCCTGGCAAGCAGCACTGATATGGCTTTGTGTACTGGTTTTACCACATCAAAAATAGCAGTTGGGCTGAGAATTATCTGAGAATAAGCATAGTAGCAAAATAGCAAAAATAGTTCAGATAACAATGACGGCAGTATCCCCAAATTTGCCCTATGTACAGGAGAATACTGTATACTCAGCTTGTAAAACATTTAACAGACCTTCGCTGTATGTTCTCACTCTTTAAAAAGGCTGAGGGGAAAATACTCTCTTTCCGAAGCACGTTCGCAAGGTTGAAACTTGTTTTGTAAAGAAACAATATATACAATATAGTATTTGAAATTAAAGGCCCTTTACCTTTTTCTAGTATATTTTCTTCTGTATATTATAAACTCAGGTATTTGTGGAGAAAAAAAACAGTTAATCTATAGTGGCGTGAAAAAGTATATATGTCCCCATCCTGAATTAGTATATACTGTATTTTTGTATTTGTCACACATGTTTCTGATCATCAAGCCAATTTTTTCTTGTTACTCAAAGACTTCTTGATGATCCCCAAGACTTTAGGAGAGATGTTCTGTGACTGATGCGACAAAAGTTTAACTTTTTGGCAGACCTGCAGACCGCTGTCCATCCTTCCATCCATCTTCTTCCGCTTATCTGTTGCCGGGTCGCGGTGGCAGCAGTCCAGGCTGCCCGGATCACATTGCACCAGTCCCTTATGGCTCCTCCTGGAGGTGGTGGGTCCACGTGATGGTCTCATCATGAGGGGCTTCTGAACTGCTCTTGGTCGGACCCGTCCGGACCTATTTGCCATGGGAGACCCTACAGGAGCATAATGCCCCAGACAACAGAGCTCCTAGGTTCATTCGGATGCTCAAACCCCTCCACCACAATAAGGTGGCGGTTCGAGGAGGGGTGCAACCCATTGTATCTGGTGTAAAAATACTAGAGCATTTGATAAAAAGAACATCATGTCCACAGTCAAACATGGCAGTGGCAGAGTCATGGTCTGGGTCTGGACTTGGACAACCTGCTGTCATTGATGGAACAATGAATTCTGCTGTTCACAGGAAATCCTGAAGGTGAACATCCATCAGTTTGAGAGCTCAAACTCAATGCTCTTTAATATGACTGGGTTAGAACAATTCTGCAAAGAGTTGGCCAAAATCCTTCCCAGTGATGTGATAAACTCATCACAAACGTTTAATTTCAGTTATCGCTGCAAAGCGTTGGACAACTAGTTACTAAGATCAGGGGCATTTCTATTTTCACAGAGGGTCTGATAGATTTTGATTGTTTTTCTCCTTAATAAATGTACTAATCGTTTGGAAACTGCATTTAGTATTTTCTGGGGTTGTCTTTGTGTGATATAAAAATTAGCTTGATGATCAGAAACATTTAAGTGTGGTAAATACAAAAATATACACAAATTCAGGAAGAGGGCATATACTTTTCCATTGCACTGTAATTATAAAGCATTTGTATGAATTTCACTTTTCAACGTCCCTATGGGAAGATTTGAAATACAGTACTAGAAATGTGTGAAGAATATTAGGAATGAACATTCATTCCCTCTGTCATTGAGGTAAACATCAGGTAAAGGGCCTATTGGTAATTAGGTTTGAATAGGCCAAGATGTTTTTCCAACCTTCAGAACCAAGAGAGGTGGGGAGTAAGAGGTTGACTCCTCCTACTGGTTTCTTTACAAGTTTGTTAATTCTGCTCATTTGCTGATGAAGTTCTTTTGATAAAGAGCGAAACATCCTACACTTCAACTACAGAGTACAGATGAAGACTGAAGGATCTTTTACTACGATAGTTCTAATAAATATAATGTTTTAGCAAATAATATACACAAATGTATTATAATATATAGTGTAATAAAACAAGTATCAACATGTGCTTTAGAGCCAACACCCAATAAAAAAGGACAACTTCCACAGTGCACATCAGTGAGTCATGCTGTCAACTAAACCACAGTTTTTCCGTTCTACGGCTGCTACAAAGTGCTGCCAAAGCGAATCACTGACCTTGCTCGCACAGTTCCCCTGCATAACTGGGCAGGCAGAGACAGGTGAAGGAGTTGACCCCATCCAGACAGGTGGCTCCATTCAAACAGGGGTTGGACTGGCACTCATCAACATCTGCACACATAGGCCTATATTACTGTCCATTCATCTGTCAGTATGGGGTGATGTGCTCACTAAAGAACCGTCTGTACCGGCATCACAGTGCTGTCCAGTGTATCCAGGTGCACACACACAGAGGCTTTCTGATCCTTTATTGTAGCAGGACCCACCATTGAGACATGTACTTTCAGCACAAGGCAGTAGATCTGAGGAAGGCATATTCAACACAGAAAAAGAGAAGCTTAAAAATCTAATTTATATATATATAAATATATATTTTTATGATCTGCAGTTCAATACATTACAATAGTGTTCATTTTGTCGACTATAATGTTTCATCATTTTAGTCAAACTAATATTTTTGCTGAATAAAACTGTTCTCAAGTCCTCTGACAGTTCTCCATTCTTGGTATGAATATTCAGATATGATTTTTATAGTGCCCACATCTGTTACAAATGATAAGGTGGTATCTCCCGAAGACTGATCAGTCGTGGCGATTACAAGACTAGCTTGCGCTCTCATCAGGGAGGTGTCTCCAGGCAAAGTGACAACCAATTTGCACAGAAGTCGCGTCGACTTCAATGAGACATCGCGGAGATGTCCCAGAGATGTCTTTTTAGTTGCTGTAACGTCTAATAGTCACCTCAACGTCTCAGTGAAGTCACGAAAACTTCTGTGCGAATTGGTTGTCATCTTGCCTGGAGTCGTCTCCAAGCCGCAAGGTCTCCTTGGTCTCAAGTAGGTCACAGAGACGTCTCGGAGACGTCTCAGAGACGTCGCAGAGATGTCTCAGAGACGTTGCTGACACGTCTCCCTGGTCACAAACAAAATAAGTCTCTGCAAAGTGCCTGAATTGAGACCTCTCTGAGACCAAATGGAGACTTGAAAAAGTCTCCAGCTAGACTTTTTCAAGTCTCCAGCAAAAATTTGAGAATGTTTGAATTTGCTGCAACTCCCTGGAGAACCGGAGAGATGTCTCCGAGACCAGCGGAGACTCAAGTCTCTGCCAGGTTGCGAACTAGTTTCTAGGCCGGTAAGATAGGCCCTTTACATCTGTTACATCTTTTACTCCTGTTACTTGCCACAGGTGAGTTTAAAATAGCATCACATGTTTGAAACAAAGTTCATTACCCACAATTTTGAGTTTTGTGACAAATTTGTCGTTTTTGCAGGATTTTTTGTGTTGTTCAAAAACACACAAAGGAAATGAACAGATATATACTATAACATGTGTAATTTCACTAACTTCCTGGGAGCAATACTTACTTTAATGGAAAAAGTTCAGGGGTGCCAACACTTTTGTCCATGACTGTGTGTAAAGTTGACTAAATTAATTGTGTTGTTTAAGTCAACTAAATTTACATAAAACTAAATTAAAACTAAAAAGAATTGTTTGACTAAATCAAGACAAAAAAAAAGCATTGACTATTGAAAAGCAAAATATGTGTGTAGTATACTGTATGTGTGTGATTACAGGTGGTACAACTTATCCTTAAATTATCTTAGGTGCTGGTGTAAACGGATATAAACATATACCTCTGACATTGACTGTACTGGCTTCCATAGAAAACGCTGGGTAGGTGACCACTTCTGGTTGGTGTACAGTTGATGTTTGGGCCGGATTCTTAGGCTGGGACTCCAAGGGTGGCACCATCTCTCTGTCATACTCGTTCCAATCATCTGGTAGAGCAGTGGCATCCGGATCAGGGACTAGAGCCCACTCAGGGACCGAATTGGTGCGTTGGTCGAAGGTGTACCATGGAGATGTTGAGTTTAAGGCTTTGGTCACTGTTTTGCGTGCCATTTTCAAATTAGCCGGTGTGGTGTCAGACTGAGCGGCAACAGCGGATTGAGTGACCACATATTTGGAGGCGTGAGATGGTACTGGGGTCAGTTTTTGCAACTGAGGTTCCACTGTTGTGGTTTGCTCCTCAGACAAAGAGGTTGTAGTTGCTACCAAAGATGAATGCGTAGAGGCTTCCTGTGGTTCAGTAGTTGAAGATGGTCCTGATATCGTTGGCACCGAAGAAAGCTTAACTAAAGGCACCTGGGTTATATCTCCCACCATTATAGGTTGCTTTGTAGATAAAATGGGTGGAAAAGTGCTTGTATATTTATGCATCTCTGGGGGGTAACCGTCCTGACCTGAAGCCTCATCTTCTCCCGAGGCAGACCCTTCGAATTCCTCTGTTTGGACCTTGATGCTGGAGGTCGTGGTTGTTAAGTCGGGGAGAAATGTGGTCACTTCAGTCCCACCTACTTCTGCCTCCTCGGTCTGGACGGATATACTGGCAGTGGGAAACGCACCACTCCCTGATCCTTCAAAAGAGGAATCATCTGCACCCTTGCTGCCGGATGCTTCCATGTCTTCATATGTGGAGAGGCCTTCAGCATCAGGGAAGGGAGACGAGACCAAGCGTTGAGAAGTGACTGGGGTCACGTATGAGTCTGTGGCTCCAGGGGGGTGAACATCAGTAGAGGCAGCGAGGGTATAGTCAGTCAGTGTCTCATCTGTGTGAAGTTCGATGGCACTGTAGTCAAAGGGAGTTGCAGTCTCCATGTCGTCCCCCTCCCTCTGTTGTCCTTCTATATGAACAGGGGAGGCTGTTTCAAACTGGTCTCCCCTGGCCTCTTCAGGAAGCTTTGGCTCAAATGTCACCTAGAGGGACACAAAGTTAGACCGTCTAAGTTAAAATGGGATGCATTAATGTGTGTGGCATCACATTGTTTATCTATTAAAAATGTACTTTTAATAACTAATCGATCAAGGATCAAGACATGTTTTTTAATTTGCCAAATCAGCAAAGCAAATTACATTTTCCTGAAATGGAGAAAGTAGTAAGGAAAAAAGCTTATACAGTATACAGTAGTAGTAGTAGTAGTAGATATGGCTGGGCCATATCGTATCGTATATCGATATCGGGGTATGCGTTTTGGATATCGTCGTAATTTTTGATATCGTTGTGGATGTGATATAACTAACATGTGCACTCAGCTGATTCTAACTGAAGTCAGGATCAGCAGCAGATCGCAGCTAATGCTACGCTCAGCTCCATCAGAGCAGCATAAACACTGACAGAGGTTAAAGGGCCTATCTCAACGGCCTGGAGACTAGTTCGCAACCTGGCGGAGACTACGAGATGTCTCCACAAAGTTGCGGGAGACTAGTTGGAGACTTGGAAAAAGTCTCTAACTAGTCTCT
>OMNZ01012484.1:23219-44010 GCA_900303255.1 Lesueurigobius sanzi | reverse complement strand
GCTGGCGCGGCTATAACATATTATGCGTTTTCACAAAGCTTTCAATGAGACGTACGCATCGATATGAGTCGGAGGATGATGACGAGTGCGCAGCCTCGTCATCATCCTCCGTAAAACAGTTGGGGCTACTCTTCCATTTTTTACCAGCAATACCAATTATGGGCCCCACATGACCATGAGTTTGACTGTCCATGTCAGCTTAAAGACTCATCCCAACTCATCCCCTGTTCCAAAGTTTACTCTGCCCATCCACCAAATTCAAAAACTGCTGTGAAAGGGGCGTGCCTGTAGGCTTCTGCGGGGCGCGGAGGGAGACTGATCCGTTTATATTCCCCACAGCGGCAGAGCTGCTAACGTCACATCAGTTCTGTGTCGTCACATCGCCGGTTAAACCAATAAGGTGACAGACTCTAAAAGTCAAATCCCATATAATTTTCCCCTCAAGAGGGCGCCACACAGACGGTTTTAAGCACAAAAGTTAGATTTCTACAAATGTGCACTAAAATGTCAAAGTAATTATGGAGACATGTAGCAACACTATTAGACACCCATTTATACAGTTAATCAGCAAAAAGAAGTTGATTTGGTGTTTAGTTGTTCTTTAAGCTTGCCTGGAGGACAGTGCTATGCGCTGTACTTGGTCAGTGCGCTCTGCACACTGCGTTGCGATACCAATAGGCCCTTACGCCATATATGGGCGCTCGGGCCTAATTACAATGTAGGAGGAGTGCCTTGGCTCTTTGTTTTCCTCTTAAGTTCCTATTCCCCAAACGCCAAAGAGCACCTTCCCCAAAAAAGTACTTTTGTGGTACTGACGCACAATTAATTTTTTTATTGTTTATTATTGGATCCCATTAGTCTTTACCTGATGACTTTTCTTCCTGGGATCAATGCAAGTGCAATATTCAAACAAATTCATACATATGTATCATATAATAGTCCTATTGTTGAACAGCACAAGGACATGTCATTTCAACAAACTTTACAAACCTTTAACAAAGATCATACAAAATGTTAACGTGCACTTGTAATGTCAGCACAACTTTATATTATTCCACCATTAAGAATATTTGAAGACAGTTATTCAATATGGTTGATAATATGATTATGAATGCCTTGGTGTCTTGCCTGGTGTTCTTCAGGAGGCAGCTGTTGTTGTTTTGTGTGGTCACTGCTGTGGTGTGGACGCCTGGCCTGGCCTTCATTGTGAACATGATCGGGGCTGAATGTTGCCTCTGATGCTGATCGTCTGTGTCACAGGGACGTGGGTCTCAGGGCTACGACTGCTGCTCTGACAAATCTGGAGAAAAGCACACAGACTTCGCAATGGGATGAACACATCAAGCCACGAGCAGAGGTGGGTCGAGGGGCCAGAGAATGTGCTCAAATAAGACTCAAGATGATGGAGATTTGTGTAAAATACAGCAACATTGTAATATATAGAAAAAAAACGTCATCGATTTGTGCGCATTTTTTGTTGTTGTTTTAACAGTGAGTGAAACAGTCACACAAAACCAATAATAATGGTATTTCCAATTCATTTTTGCACATTTAGTGTTTTTAAATACATTTAAGCATTTGACAGTTTGACAACTGCATATTAACTGTGTTTGAAAATAGTACACTTTTAGCACCTAACCTTTTATAATGTAATAAATGTACAAATTCTAGCCATTTGTACTAATAATACCGGCTGATCATTTTGACAATCAATGAGGCTTGTCAAGGCAATACAAAATAGACTGTAATCACCTAAACTACACCAAAAACAAGAAAATAGCAGCAGATATGTATTGCCTTTCCTTATATAAGTAAGAACAGTAAAGTTGCTCACCTTTTTTAGCCAAGTGCATCAAAGTTAAGGGTGGTTGCCTGATCGAAGGTGTTGGTCAGGCTAAAATGCTTCATATATATACTAATATTGTATGCATCTCATTATTGCCCACCTGTAGATGCAGAGCTGGCCCTGTTTGACCCACTTTGACTGTGCTCTCTTACAGCAACAGGTGAGGGAGGAGTGGGGGGGCTTCCCTGGATGTCATCTGTGTCATTGGCCCCTGTTCAGAGGCAGCGTTCAGGACCCGGGGAGAGCAGCTGGCAACACGCCCGATCTACAGCAAGTGAGCTGTCCTATCACTGACATCAAGTAAGCCCCAAGATGTCATGTCTTCATCTTGCGAGAGTTCAATCCTGCTTTCAGAGTGGATCAGGCTCTGTGTCGCCTGAGAGAGGCTGCGCAGATCTGTGCGGTGGGTCATGCTTCCTCCGGGAATTGAAATAGTCTGCGGGACGGCCACAAGCTTAGGATAAGAATGTGGGTTGTATGTGAAGATCATGATATTTTGTATGATTTGCTTTTTTCGATTTGAAAATAGCTCACAGTCTGTCTGGTGAGCAGAACCACATTACAGCATTTGTCACATATTACCAAATCATCAATACATGTAAGAAAGTTACTTCTATATGATAGCTACCATTATAATTCAATGCATGCTTAGTAGAGTTAGATTTTGTGCAGTGATTAATGTGCTGCATGTTTTACTTTAAAGGTGCATTCATTGTGGAACTTTTTATACGATAAAAAACAAAAAAAGAAACCTTGATATACTGTAGGTGTGTATGTTACCTTTTAGTGTCAAAGTGGCTGTATGGGTGGTTAGACGGCGCCTTTACTTAACGGTTGGGGCAGCAGTTCAAATTGAGACTGGAGGCGGGACTAACAAGCCCAGAGAAAACCAATCAGAGAAACACAGACATGCACAGCAGCCAGGCAGCGAAGACGTCTTTAAAGACTTCAATGTAGCCATTTTTTGTGGTTTTAGGAACAATTCCAGCGCATTTAAAACGAGACAAGCCGGTGGTAAAACTTTGTTCTGTTGCGGTTCGAGACCAGGAGCATTATGGGAAATTATGGAGCTGAAAATGGTCCATCCATATTTGGCTGGGGATTTTGAGCCATTCAAGAGAGGAGGGCAGTTTTGGAACAATATGTATGTTGTTATGCTTGTATGTATTTACACAAAATTAAAACTGTCAATTTTCTAAGCGGATAAAACGGGTACTATATTTTTAGTATTTTTTAGTATTAAGACGCTCCTAAAGGATTCTCCCCCACTCAATTCCGTGTTATTCCGCCTAAAAATATAGTACCTGTTTTATCCGCTTAGAAAATTGACAATTTTAATTTTGTGTAACTATACTTTGAACGTGTAACTACTCACATAACCCTATTTAAATAGGGGAAACTTGGAAGAGATTTGTGGCTTCTAAATTTGGCGCCTTGGGAATATACTGTAGAGGCAAAATGCTAACGTCTTTGGTCGTCTTACGGGACTGAAGGCACGCACAAAGACCAGATAGCCACGCATCGCCTCATCTAAGCCCAGGTTAGAACATATGTATGCATGTAAAAGCGGTGAACTATTCCTTTAAGTGTGAAAGCTGATTCTTGTATTAGTTTAGTAGTTCATGCTTCAGTCTTCTCTCAAATGCTATAATAAAAGACAAAAATCTCAAACCTAGTAATCCGATTGGGTTCATAAGGTCTATATTTATTTTACCTTTACAGTTTCGGCTGCTTCTTCTGCTGCCTCCCTCAGAAGTGTCACGTAAAGGTAAAATAAAATACACAGGTCTGACTTTAAGAAAAGAAACTAGCAATCTCAATATACTTCTCACAATAATTGCAATTTGTGATCATATTCGTGCAGCCCTATTTTTACAAGTATGCTTTTCTTTTCCTATTTTTCTATTTCCAGGCAGGCACTTTAAAGCCTCTCGCCTACAGTCCATCATGTGGTGAGTACTATGCCACAACATCTGCCACACACTGCAAAGCCACACACACAAGAGACTGTGCAAATGTGTGCGGTGGCAGCAGAAATCTAAATTAAATAAATTATAAGAAAAAGCGCGACTAACAGATTGCAGGACATTAACATTATTCTAAATTCATTTATTTTGAGACAAAGCGTTAGTTATTTTTCCATGTAAAATAATGGATATCACATGAATAATAGTGCCGCCTTTACATGAGGGAAACATATTTTATCATATCTGATATATTACAATATAAGCATTGACAGACCATTAGCTTTTAAGAATGACCTGTTCGTTTCCTCTCCTCCGTTCCCTCCCTCTCTCTGCCCCCGAGCTACTTGACTTGTTCTACTTGACTCCTGAACCATTTTAATATCAGGCTGCCATGGGTTTCCTTCCTGTAAGCCAGCGTTTCTATATTTCTGTCTAACTCTCCCAGAGCTGCAGATGAACGCGAGGGGTGTGAGGCGTGATGTAGGTTTTCTCTGTCCGTGTTTTTGTGTAGAGCTGGTGACCCCTTAAAACTGTTAATGACCCTTTTACACACAGTAGAGGATAAACATGATATTGAGGGAATATTTGGGGACTATCATGGTATTTATTTGTGTATACTAGCAGCATTCATTTTGAAGGAAACAAAAATAGTCCTCTTGTCTGCAAGTGGTTAATATTATATTTCTATTACTGTTCTGCCCTTGTACTATGGACATTTACCACAATTCCATGCCATTTCCTTGTTTTAGTGCCAAATACAACAGCTAGTTAGCAGTTCATATTAATCACTTTTGATATTACATCAATAAAGCAGCCCAACGGAAAAATGGCAATTAAGCGTTTATTGGCCAAACGTGATGGGTGTTGTCAGAGGTCAGGCTCTGACATCGACGATAGGCTGTGGGTGTATTAGCGCGGAGACACACATGCCCCGCTTTGCATTCAAGCGGATTCCAACTTGTGATAAACAGGCGCCATAAAAGCTGCAGTAAACCTCTTCCACCACAGACTCTTCATCGCTTACTCGCCGAGGAGCGACAATGCTATATATTAATTAAGGGTCTCAGAAACAATAATGGCGCAGATAAAGTCCTCCCTCTTTGTCCAAGGTATTCGGCGTCAGATGACATTAGGAGGTAGGAGACATGGGCGAGGTGATAGGAAAGGAGGAATGAGGAGGAGGAGGAGGGGATGAGGACAGATAGAGCTTCTGCCTGGAATGTAATCTCCCTGATGTTACATGGTGCAGCCTAAACTGATAAATTGCAGATTAAATGGCGGCCACACTCCACTTCACCCTACAGCCTGCACCACACCCCCTTAGTTCCGCGCGGTTCTGCTATTCACTGCCTTCTTGGCCTGTCAATTCTGCCTAATCGTGAGAGGCACTAAAACACCAGGTCTTGACAGAGCCAGATCAAGAATGATGAACATCTCTCAATGGCAAAAGACTCGTGCTCCTAACTCTACTAGAAGGCTCGCATCACTTATGCAGAAATCAGCAGCGCGCCGGCATCTAGGAATTATGCCCGCTGACAGGAGATGCATGAGGTACGCATTGTGCGGTTAGAGCAGCCTTGACAACTTATAGTTAACTGCAGCGACGGCGACCCCGAACACAAAGGATGCAGCGGCTTATTAATGACAGAGCATCCATGTCAATAATCTCTGCTTTTGGGTCCTGTCCAGAGGCATGCGTTTTGCCACACACAATGCATACATACATGACCCCTGAACATAAGGGCGAAGATATATATATATTTATTTTTGATTTTCAGAAAGGTTTAATGTGTCTACTCGGTATGCTTGTTGTGTGGTTGTTTTGACTGTGGCTTTGATGGAAGGTCATTCTAGAGATGCAAAATTAATCACAATTGAATCAAAATCTCAATTTTAATGGTTGCAATTAGCAAATCACAAGGCCTGCGATGATTTTAAAAGGTTGTCTGCAAACAACAAAATAATCGGTGTCTTTAGAGATGTACAGTTGTTGCCAAAAGTTTACATACCCTTTTCATCTTGAATATGAATGATAACACAAACATCTTTTTTCCACTCATGGTTAGTGGTTGTGCGAAGCCATTTATTGCCAAAGAACTGAGTTTACTCTTTTGAAATCATAATTAAACAGAAACTACTCAAATGTCTCTAACGTTTACATGACCTTCAACAACTGCTAGGAAAATCGTTCAGGAGCAAAGAAAAACTCACTTCAGCTGAAATACAGGACTCTCTGACAAAACTCGACTCTATGAAAAAATTTATGTTGATGATGCGCAATATGTAAACTTTTGATCAGGGACATTTGGCTAGTTTCTAGTTGAAAAGCATAAACAAACAGGTTTTTTGACAATAAATGGCTTCACACAACCACTAACCATGAGTAAAAATATAAAGGTTTTGTGTTATCTTTTGGCCACAACTGTATCTTGTATAAAACCTGCATGCCTTGTAATTTAGCCAACATGTTCTGATGGTCAAACACATGGTTTGTTTTTGTCTGTGTAAGTTCTCAGTCGTTCAGGAATTGTCCATCGTAGGCAAATACTCAAGAATCTTTGCCTACGATGGCCTGTTTTTGTGCCGTTTTGGGGGTATAAACAACATCAAACGTTTGTACCTTTGCAATTCTTTATGCCAGTTCCATGTCCGGATTATGGACTGTATCACTGAAGGCCATTGGTATAACACCATTACCAAATTCAATGAGCATTTCTCTGAAGTAGGAGGCAGATTATTAGATGATTATTTATGGAGAAACAAATTTGCGTCTTGGTGCTAATCTTTGCCTCTTTATCCAACATATTTTCATAATTCTTCACTCATGATGTGCTAAAATTTCACATAAGACACTACTTTACAGCTGGTCACAGGGTTGTACAGTAACAGTTCTGAGGCCTCTCGAATCAATATGCAAATGTGTGCTAGATCCATGGTGAGAAATTCAGGCTATATCACCATTTTTCCATCCTTATTACTGGTAAATATGAAATTCTGAATTTTGAAACTAGTTTATACTAATGTGTGTGTTTTCTTTTATTTATTTATTCACAAAACATCACAATTCCACATTCTTCACAACTTCACATCAATAAAGTCTCAGTTTTGTAAAAAGGGGCTCCCCAGAAGCTACACTTAGCATACAGTGAAGAAAGTAAGTATTTGAACACCCTGCTATTTTGCAAGTTCTCCCACTTAGAAATCATGGAGGGGTCTGAAATTTTCATGGTAGGTGCATGTCCACTGTGTGAGAGATAATCTAAAAAGAAAAATCCAGAAATCACAATCTATGATTTTTTAGCAATTTATTTGTGTGATACAGCTGAAAATAAGTATTTGAACACCTGTCTATCAGCTAGAATTCTGACCCTCAAAGACCTGTTATTCTGCTTTTAAATAGTCCAACTACACTCTGCTCATGATTCTAATTTAGTAGCACCTGTTTGAGGTTCTTAGCTTTCATAAAGACACCTGTGAACCCCACAATCAGTCAAAAGCCTAACTACCAACATAGGCAAGACCAAAGAGCTGTCAAAAGACACCAGAGACAAAATTGTAGACCTTCACAAAGCTGTAAAGGGCTACGAGGCAATTGCCAAGCAGCCTGGTGTAAAAAGGACAACTGTTGGAGCAATTGTCAGAAAATAGAAGAGGCTAATGATGACTGTCAATGTCAAATATTTACATACATTGCCAATAGAACTATACCTTTTCAATATTTATCAGTCATCACGCATCCGTTTACATCAAATATTATACAAAATTTGTTGGTTTCACACTCAGACATTTGAGGATCAGACCCAAATATATGAACATGAAGCTGTCAGCCAAAAGGAGTTATATTATCCATAAAGTAGTAATAGTTTATGCTTAAAATGCTTTTTCTTTTCTTTATACAGTTACTCACGTCACTGCTCCTCCTCTGAGAAAAACTTTATTCTCACAATGAGACAAAATAAGTGAAGCCATTGCTTCCAGAGGAGAATGTACATCCCCAAATGTCGAACCGCCTTTACCAGATCTGTCTTCTCTATAACTTGTCAGTGAGTCAACAGAGATTATAGCATGTATTAAGTTGAAAACATTGGCGCTGGTACAAAGCATCTCTCCTTTGTGGTTGATATTAAATTGTCCACTGTCCCTGTGTAAATAAAAAACATACCATTTCATACATACTGTAAACAAATTGGTCACTTCTGATTTCTTTGGTCTGTATTGTGTCCAAGCCTATGAATTGAAAGCTCCCTTTTCCCTTTATAACGCTAGAAGAAATAAAACATAAATAGTATACGCCTGTATTTAATAATTTATTTGCTGTTTTTATATTAAATCAGCCAAGGGAGGGCTCTCTTTCATCTACGCACACGTACAAAGAAATAAGTCATTAAACGCCTAACCGCATGTTGCTGATGTTGTCTATGGAAATATTTGTAATGTATATTCTAATTTTTTCAGAATAAATTAGGCAGAGATGCATTCCCATGTAAATTTATTCAAGGCAAAAGGGAAGAGGAGTGTGGGGGGTGCGGTAAGAACTGCCAGATTATGCATAATTGTAGTATTGTAGACCTCATTTCTACATCTAGCTCCGTATTGTGTGGTCATTAAAATCTAAAATAATGGCAACCTCACAGCTTCTCTGTTCTAATTGCCCCCTTCCATACAATTGGCTTCTGCAGACAATATGATGAAGTGTGCTGTAGGATGTGTTAATAAGATGGCCTTTCAAAGTGGCGAGGAGAGTCGTTTGGTAGTTGTGCCGTGTACAAACCAGACTGACTCGGCTCACTCACTGTCTTATCGGAATCGTTCACCTTTTTTTGCCGTTTGATGTCTTTGAGGAGGCGCTGTTGACATATAGGGAGAAAACTGGGATTTCAGCTTGTCTCTCCTCATCTCGATTTGTGCGGAAATCAAAGGGCGAAAAAAAGGCTCATTAATAAAGAGACATGCCTCTAATCCACTCAGCGGTCGGGGAGAAATTTTTTAATCAAATGCAACACGTTACCTAATTGCGTTCCCGCATCTGGAGTGCGGTGTTCTGTGCAAGTCGGGTCTCTGCGCCTATAAACAAAGCCACGTACAGTTTATCAGTAAAAACTCTGATTGGAACAAACGAAGAAAAAGCTGAACGATAAAAACATGTCTGCCAAGGCTATGAGCTCATCTCGCTGGTGATCATGAAGATATACTCATCAGGCTTGAACCCAAACAGCATGAGGTATTTCTTAGTTCAGGAGTAAATTCTCCCTTCATACGCAAATGGTCGACATCACTATCAATCAATCAATCAAAGTTTATTTATAAAGCGCTTTTCTGCACTTTTCATACAACCTAACAACACAAGCAGGTTCAAGTCCCAGCCCTGACAATTTGCAGAATATCTCCCTCCTCTTCACCATCTTTCACCCAGTGCTGTTCTGTCTAATAAAGAGTACAGCTCCAAAAATCCTTCACAAAAAAGTTTTTGTTTTTACTTTGCTGCTGGTCACTGGAGCACAAGAGGAAAGAGCATTTCCTCTTTTGGTGTTCTCCAGGGTTCCCAATCTACCTGGAAAACCTTGAAAATGCCTATTTTCTTGTCATGGAAATCACATGAAAAATTTGAGAAAACAGACAAATGTCCTGGAAAAACATATTTTGTCCTTGAAAATATTTCTCCTCCCTTCGCTTTTTTGTTAAAAGTAAATGATAAGCAATATTTAGCTCACCCCACCAGACTAAAAACTAGCTCATTCTGCTCCAGGGAAGGATACCCGAACCCCCATTTTACCATTTTCCCAAGAAAACTTATGCTATACATGTCTAAGCTCAAATCTCTTCAGACCCACAAAGCCCTGGCTTGCATTATTAGATTGAATGAGGTGGATGGAGACTGAGGACCTCAAAATACATAATCACAATGTTATTCTGTATTTCTGCACTTTTAAATGTCATGGAAAATCCTGGAAAGTACCCCGAAAATAATTTCAAGTAGAAATGAGTGGGTACCCTGTTCTATAATTGCATCTTAAAACCTTGGTGTATTTTCTTGACACATACATTATTTTAGGTTATATTATAAATATACCAAGGCATTGGTGTCTGAAGTGGTTGTAATAGCTGGAATAAAGCATACTAATAGAGAACTTTTAATGCTATTTTTGTCAAAATGGCAGCGATGTACTTGGGTCAAAAAAATACTATTTTTGTTTCACTGCAGTTGGCAATCAGCTTAAAAAGAGCATTGGTGAGTGATACGATTTCACAAGTAAATTATCAGTTTGCCCTTTCCCCACTGCTGACTTCATAACATAGCATATTTCACTCCGGCTTCAGCACAGTTCTATACATTACCAAGGAGAGCATGCATGCTTCTCAAAAACTCTCAATTGAGACCAGAAAGCAGCCCACGAGGAGAGGGAGAGGGGAGATCAATCTTTGTGATGATGTGTGAAAAGGCCAAGCTCCGCGCCCAGCATGTACTCTTCCTCATTACCTTTCATTTGGCGCCGGATCGTCTTCGGCTCGATACAGAATAAACAGTGAGTACAGTGAGCCCCTGGACGTATTTACAAAACCCTCACTGCCTCATCCCAGCAGCATTAGACCCGGTTATTATAAAGTGCCCCCCCTGTGGACTTTTTGTGCACATTAAGACTTGGTGGTTGGACTCATCATCGGTGGGATTTTCTGCACCCCCACTCCCATGACGCTTTGTCCCACCCAAAAACCTCCTCTCCCAACGTTTAGCCGTGCTCCGTCTCCACATCCTTAAAAGCAGAAATTAATGACAAGCACAAAGCCGCTCATTTATAATTGCTTCATTATACTGTTATGTTCTCCTGACAATAATGGTGCTGCTGGTGTTTTTCTAATTATATGGCGTTTTTTTTTTTTTTTTTTTTCTTTGCTCGTTATCAAGGACTTCAGGTAATTGTGGGGAAAATAATGACTGCCTGGCTGTTCTCTCATGGATAGCACATCACAACAGTCTGGCGGTGCAGCCCAGAGCCCTATCAAGGAGGCTGCGGGCTTGTATTTTCAGCCTGACTCCGTTTACACTGCAGTGGCTCAAGCGGCTCTAATGAGCAACTTGTATTCACCGCTGCTTTATGACAGGACAGTTTTGCCGAAGAGGACCAAGACTCACTCAAAACAAGGAAATACCCTTATCAAGATATATTTTGAGAGAGTAATAGCCCCAAATTTTGGTAAAATTTGAAGTACTTTTCCTAACAGGGCCACACAGTTGCTCACAATTGAATCTAACTCACAATCTGAAAAGTTACATCTATCAAATCACACATTGTAATTATTTAGACATCCTTTGCAAACAACAGAATATTTCTATCAGATCACATTATTTTTTTTACTTTATAACCATTAGACATATACACAGACATGTCCTGAAATGGTTGTGAGTATTATAGATTTGCAGTAACATTTCAGACTCTCAAATGTGCAAAATTAACATGTTCTTGGTGGCAGTACTCTTTCTCTTTACGCAAATATGGAACAAAAACACACAAGCAACAAAGTTTACTTCTCTGCCCATTGGAGCTAATTCACTATTTGATCTTTCCAATATAAATTCATTTGTTTCCGTACCGTTTGTGGCCCCAAAGGAACCAGAAGCATGTGTTGTAGAAGTGCTGCTCATTGTTTGACTGTTAGAGGGCAGGCCCGCAGTGTCAATGAAAATATTATATGTCAAACGATGTGAAACATGAAGCCCATGCATCACACCACGTTGTGTACGTCTCATATGAGGAGGGTGCAATTTGATTTGCTGTTGGGACGATAACATCACTAATAATGCTGTCTGTGTGCTGAGATTTCATTCAACTGCGGGGAGATTAGTGATTTGCATTTAATACCCGGTGTGCTCTGCTGTTCCCCTTTCATGCAACGGTGCCGGATATGGATGATGACATTATATTAATTAAAGCACATTATGGACAGAGGACGCCATGCTAGTTGCTAGCATGTGTAATGGCGGCTAACACAGTTATTTCTATTTGAAGAATGCATCCAAGTGTGAAATAATAATACTCCCTCCAGGAATACCATTGTCGTATTTTACTAGACAGAATAAAGAGAGGCAACATAATAAAAATGAACTCTCACTCTTCAATTCCATCTTTCCCCTCTTTGTTTTTTTTATATTTAATTCTGCTATTGCAGCATCCAGCACCATTGCTGTCTGAAAACCTCAGAGGCGGACTTAATTAGTTGCTAAGAGAAAGCTGCCAGTGGTGGGGGGCTGAGAGAGTGGGGCACATTTCAGTTTGCTCTGAACTTTGCTAATTATCAGGTAGGATGTAATTTTCTCCATTCCCACGAGGCACCACACAGAGCGCTGTACCAACTAAAAGGAAAGAAACAAAGCTAAGCCCAGAAAAGTATGAAATCCCTTTGTTACAATTTCTTCTTCCAGATCTCCAAGAGTTATTTTTTCCCGCCGCTCCTGGAGGTGTGATTATAGTCTAATGCGGTGACACAATGCTACCTGAGAGGATGTGGGGGAGCGCATTTGTGATGGCGGACAGGTGGAAACCGCACACTATAGATAGATAAAGCCACAATGCCCCCAACATTCAGTAAAGATGGGGCTATTTTTTCCTTTGTCAATTTACACATATGCAATATCACATGGCGCTCTGCTTTTGGTTTCCCAACTGTGAGGCCCACCCATTGGCTGTCTGATTGGGTTACGTCTGCTACGGAGTCAAATGAACAGCAAAATTCAACTCGTCAGAATAGCTGTCAATTATTGATTTATTTTTGGGAAAAACTCTGGTTTAGATATGGGCATCATAGAAAAAGTGAGGCCTCCTACTCAGAGCGTTACATTCAGTGGACTTGGAGAGGTTGTGTCAAACACATTCAAAATACTGATTGAAACTCCACTCATTTAAATGTATGCAGGGCCCAAGCCTGGATAAACGGAGACTGCAAAAACTATGCCAAGTAACTCATGAATAATAAATGACTGTGGTGACCCTTGAGAAAACGGCTGCTGATGAAAGTGACTTTGTTTGTGATTGCTACAAAGTCACCATTGTGGCCTCTTAGGGGTTTTTAGTTTTAGTTAGTCTCTGAGGGAAGTCGGCCAGACTTCTGATGTGCACTGTACCCATAAAGTTGGCTGACGGAGTTTGCCTCATATTGCAAACTTGATGCAATGTCTCTTTGAGTCCCTCCGTAACACTGTGGAGAAGAGCACTGGTAAGAGCCAGCCCTGGTGTATCATTTATATCCAGTGATGTGTGAGCAGTGACAGCCACTGTGTTTAGCAGGTTCCTATCCCACATGCATCACATTATGATGCTGAAGTGGCTCAGACGAAGGAGGAGGTGGTATTGCCGTTGACCTGAGTGAGCTAAAATGACACAGATTCAGACAAATAGAGCAGGAGCTCAGCGCTAAAGCAAGATGGATGTGCAGTGGCAGCACATCTGCACAGGCTCTGCCTCTTTCTCCTCACTATGTGCTTTTGCTTAAAAACTTCTCCCACTGCCTCTGAAGCCATCTACCATACACTATTTAAAAAATTACGCAATTGCTTGAAAACCCATGCACCCAGAGATACACAGAAGTTTCTTTAACTGCAAACAACTCACTGTTAAGTTCTGGGAATGCTCGCAGAGATCTCTGCTTGTTGTGAAATGTCAGTATGAAGTTTTCAGAGCAGCTTTTACAAGCTCCCAGTCTAAATGTTGGCAGTCTGTGTGTCTGCTTGTGTGTGTGAGTGCATCTCCATGGTTGCAGCGTCTAATATGCACGCCCCAGTGCATTGAGAAAAGAGACTAGTTCTTCCTCACTTGGTTTAATTGTCCCTCAGAGACCTGTGCAATTGGAATCTAAGTGGAATACCAGTCTATTCTGCACAGCCCCTACACCCTCATTGTGCTCTCTCCACGGAGCGGCCGTTTTCGGAGACTCTTGATTTGGCCCTGTCTTTATTTCATCAGGCGTCTTGTGGGCGCGCTCCTTTCGCCTCGCTCCGTGTTGCTCCAGCAGCAGAGCGTTCGGCTTTATTAACCCCCTAAGCAAGAAGTACCTAAGGGAGGTCAAAGACTGGTCGTTAAAAATCTATTGTGACTTGTCTGAAAAATGAATAAATGAGCACATTATTCTGAGCTGGCTGCGCTGTTTGTCTAATCAAGTGCAGGAGCGGGCAAAGTCAACCAGGGTTGACATGCACATTTTATTTAAGTTTTTGTCTGTCAGAGGAGTTTAAACGTGTAATGAACAAAGGAGTGGTGATTTGAAATATAATCCCATTACACTGATGAAATTACAAAGACGACGCGAGTTCACAAATCATGCTCATTGTTTTCTATCATGAGCGATGCCCCTGTTGAGGTTGTGGCGAGAGTAGGAAGGGCAGAGCGTGAATGAATAGTGACAGCACTGTAAAGGGAATTGGGATGCAGCGCAGTCTCAGGCTCAGTGCACTCCTGACTAAAGCGACCAGGAAGTGCACTGTTTGTAAAAGAGCTTTGGACTGGCTCCTGCTGCAGATCGGGGAAAAGCACATGAGAGCTGCCATAGATTGTCTCAGCACACATGTTCAAAAAGTTGGATTTGAATTTTATGTTGTGCGCCATTGAATTATATAAAACACATTATTTAAAGGTGCATTGTGGAACATTTTATGCAAGAATATACCTTGATATTAGTGTTTATTTGACATTTAGTGACAAAGTGGCTGTATGGGTGGTTAGCACAGCCCCTTCCCCTATGACGCTCCAGGATTAAATGTTTTTAGGGTTTCTGGTGTCATAGAGGCCACTGTGATGGAAAGTAAAGGCGCCATACATAACCACCCATGTAGCCACTGGGTCACTAAATGGTCAAGCATGCACTAATATCGAAATTTCTTCGCATAAAAAGTTCCACAATGCACCTTTAACGAAATAAATAGCATCAGGATCACATATTGTCACAAATTTGAAGTTATGTTCAAAATCCGTAATGATTTTGGCAAGTAGTTAACAATGTTCATATCCTTTTGCTTTACATTAGTCTAAAGAATATAAAAATAATCAAACAGCTAGTGGACACATCGAACACTGGTGTCAGAATCAGATTCATGCAAATGCTAACTTAAGCAGTTTGCATTTTTTTGTCTCTTTTAGTTTATTATATGCACTATTTTACTTTCTCAGGAATTCTTTGTGGTTTTGACAACCCCAAAGTGTTGACAAGGTATTCATTTATTTTTTAATTAATACCCTGTGAATATGAATTATTGACCTATATTTTACTCCTGTTTCTAAGACTGATCGCTTGATAACATGCACTGTGTACTGAAGCCGCAGTCTTTTTAATCTGCCCTTGAGGGCACTAACAGTCAGGTCTTTGGCTCCCAAAAAGTTGCATCGATGTAAAAAAATATATATTGCAGAAACTTCTATTTTAGTTTTCTACAGCTTTAATTGGAAGCCTCGCATGCCCCTTAAACAACATCATCTGAAGCTAATAAGACTTAAAAAGTACATCTGGCTTGAAAATGCTTACCATTTTTAACACTAATGAACTGAGGCGTGCAGTGGAGATGGCCGAGCGGCGGGGAGATGTACGGTATATTCTGGAGAATTCCCCCGCTGCTCAGGAGCTCATAAAACACATTCGCGGACAGGAACTTGTATCTGGTTATTCCTGTTTAATTGGAGGCACTGAGTGATGCAAACTAGATTTTAATGCCCTCCCCTGCTGCCTAACTACAAGTAGCATCAGTGTTGCCACCACTTCTAGTCCATCCATCCTCGCTGAAATGACCGAACAGACTGCTAATAATTTCGGACCAAACTCCCCGCTAAATGCACCTACAAAACATGCTGTTATTAGATGCTAAATGTTCATAGTTTACACTGTTGTGCCTTACATGCCTCACTCAGTATGTGACTTGGTCAGAGTAAGCATTACAAATGGTTACAAGCATGCTTCTCTCAAAAGCTCTACACTCATTTATTTGCTGATCATGTTTTGGTGGTCTTTATCTTCTTACATTATGTTGCTATATTATTGAGCATATTCTTATGGTCTCTGTTTCTTAAGTTTTGTTTATTTTTTGGGATAGAAATTGTACAGAATGTTCCCAAAATACTCTAAATACAACTCTGATTGTTGGATAAACTAGTCTTTTCCCAGACTCTCAACACATTGTTTTTGTATTGGTCATTCAAGTCTGCTTATGCTTCCACAGGAGGAGGTCTATGTAAATAGTCCTAGTGATAACCAACATGGCAACTTGGCCAAGGCATATTGATCTGTACACAGTGTTAAGGCTTCTATGAGACAGTGTTATGCCAAGAGAAACTGCTAAACGTTAACAAGGAACAAATACTGTACAACAAGATGACTCCGGACATAGACAAAGTTATGAGAAAAGAGGTGTCTTTTGTAAGACTGTGCGAGGGTGTAATTATTTCATTACCATTTCTAAATGTACAGCATAGCATATCAATTATTATTATTATTATTTTTTTACAATTTCTTTGTGCTGTCAACAAACAAACCAACAAACACTGCGCATGGAATTTTTTGCAAAATGAGCTTCGTTTGTTTGGTGTGCGCCATCTTCTTTCATTTTGTTCCTTAAAAACATCGATCTTGTCTGTGTAATACATCTTATCCTGGAAACATGCAAACTAAACATATTGAATAAAGAATACTTTTCCTTCTCTTGGCCACATAAAGCAGTTCTGTCATGTGCTGTCCACGCTGATCTGGTCTGGGGGCCGGGCTTGGCTTCTTTATTCAATGTGACAGAGCTGAAGCCGGGACTTTCTCTCCTGGCACCCCGGTCCGCGCCGCACTGACACTCTCGTCTGAAGTGCCACATTAATTCTAATAAAGCTCTGCCGTACCAGGGCAGAGCAGACCAGGGGAGGGCTTAATGAAGGCAGGCAGTGGTGGTGGGCGCAGGTGGTGTGGCTGGGCAGGTGGCACCTCTCGCCCCCAGGCCCCTGGGTGAGTCCGCTGCCTCCTCCGCTCCGGGGGGCCACAGCAGCCGAAATTGCATTTTAATTAGCAGGTACACCTCGTCCTCCTGATGGGTCACCGCCTCAGTGGGAGTCAGTCTGCCCACGTGTCCCAGACTGGCATCATAAACATCTCTGCCTCTTTTCCCACTGGCCACTCCAGAAGTCACTTCTCAAAGGATTATTGCTATGAAACAAATTGACCTGTTGTTACATTGAGGATACAATCTGCATATTTTATGATTCTTTTCTGAGTTTGCAGCTGCATTGACTAATTCCTCCCACCTTTTCCTTCAAGTGGTCAGCACTAAATATTGTTTTGTAATATATCACAATATGCCTTTGATACAATACCAAAGTATTGATACTGTGTTTGCAATAGCCTAGATTTCAGTTATGGGGTTGGAGACATTTTAATCTCACATTATTTTATTATTATTTAAGGAACAGTCACACAGCACTTTGTTAAACCTATACTTTTCAATCATAACACTTATCAAATATCAGATGGTACAGGATCAGGAACAATTTGACTTGATTGAGGCTATATAAAGCAAGTGCAGAAAGTAAAATAATCAAAGTCAAAATGTCAGATGACATTTGGTTCATATGTCCCATTGATATAAACCAAATGTCATCTGACAATTACTTTTTTTTTTTTCTTTTCAAAATCTTTCCCATACTGTATCACACTACATACCATATGGACCCTTAAGTATCATAGTATGTATTTGTGTCAGGCTCCCAGCCCTAGTGATACTGTAGGTGGATTTAACCAATTAAACTATTTAAAATAAACTCTGAAGAAACAGATGTATAGACAAGTGTTTCCATTTTTCTGGAAAAGTAAAAATAAGTTGTCATTACTATTAGGTGATTGAATATCCAAAAGCCACAATATATAGCAAAATCACTGAGGTTCTCTCTGACTGTGTTGCTATAACACAGCCTAAAACTAAAATGCATGGTAACTTAAAGTGTGTAAGAGTCCAGTTTCCATCGGTTTCTTGTTTTAGT
Source organism: Lesueurigobius sanzi (assembly GCA_900303255.1). Lineage (NCBI taxonomy): Eukaryota > Metazoa > Chordata > Actinopteri > Gobiiformes > Gobiidae > Lesueurigobius > Lesueurigobius sanzi. The sequence goes on along the minus strand of OMNZ01012484.1, from coordinate 26,206 downwards.
TCCATTTTAACTTTATTTTAGTCCTAATTTAGTGTTTTAAGTCATGAAAAAACAAATTGCCTAATTGTTTAATTTTAATGTTATGTAATGTACTGTGTTACAATGGTTTAGTAAAATATCACAATGCAGTTCCAAATACTTATTGAGTTATTGAAGTTGCCCGATTGTACATTGCGTATCTCGGCATGCCTGGTAGATATTGTTTATTGTTTATTTTTTTTAGTTGGGATAGTGTATGTTAATGAACACACATGAGACACATGCATGTCAACACACCACTCCGGATTATAGCCATGGGCTAATTTCCATCTGTTGTCCCACACTCGTACACACAAACACACTCTCATTTATCTTGATCTATTGTATGTTTTTAGTGGTACGGGAAACCGGAGCACCCGGAGGAAACCTACACAAACACGGGGAGAACATGCAAACTCCACATAGAAAGGCCCCTTCCTGGACCAGGATCGAACCCGGGACCTTCTAGCTGTGAAGCACGAGCGCTAACCATGGTGCTAGCGTGCTGCTATTGTGTATCAGTATTTGCAATACTGTTTCTTATGGCCAAATCCCTTCGAAAATATGCATATAAAGTTTTTTTTTTCCCTTTCCCTTTATTTATCCAGGAAAGTCTCACTGAGATTAAGAATCTCTTTTTCAGGGGAGTTCTGGCTTGTGGTAGCACCCAGAGGAAACCTACGCAGGCACTAACCGCTGCACCACCGTGCCGCCCAACATATCGCTTGACGTAATGTGCTTTGAGTTGTTAAATTATGAGTGTACAGTGAATGAAGGGGTCTTATTGTTCATGCTTGGGCTGTCACTACACTCAACATAACTAATTTGTCGTATGGACGAGCGCGTCCTTCCTGAATTATGCGCTCCTCTGTGGTTGTGGGGAAGCATCCATCCAGCTCCAGTCAGCGCTAACCCTCCCCTTGAGGAGCTCTATCCACAGGGAGGTCCACACCTGTTCCCCCAACAGCCGCCTCCTCTGCCTCTCCGCCTCTTTCTCTTTCTTGCAGTGTTAAATCAAAACTCTTGACTTTTCAAATACCTTTTTCGTCGTGGGTCTTGGAATGGCTTATGGCTGAAATGAAATTGATCTTTTGGAGGTGTCTCTTCCGTGTGTCAGGACCCTGGTGCAGATGGGTGATGAGCGGACAGAGGGGTGATGGTGTGTATGTCCAGGACAAGTGAAGACGCCACCCCTCCCCCACTCTCCTGGGACGCTTCTGTCAGTGCACAGCAGCACTCGGCAGCACAGATGTTGTTGCATTGTCTGGAGCTCCAAAGCCTGGATCAGCCCAACTGGGATCTCCTACTCATTAGCTATTGTCTCTGTGTGTCTGACTAGGCCTTTGATGAATGCAGCAGTTAGCCCAAGATCAGACACTAGACAGAGAGAACAGAAAACAAACCATCTATCCATCTGTAAGATACACTTCTGGAAGATAATCCTGGCTATGTTCCGCCTGATGGGGAATTGGAAACAGTAGATTTATGGCTAATCCCGGCTACACTTTTGTATAGCTATTTACATGGCTTTTGTTTGTTCATTTGGTCATATAAATGAAGCTTCTTGACCACACAAGAGAAAGTGCCAGCTCTCACCTGTAGTTAAGAACCATGTTATTTACGTCTACACGGTACATCATTTTAAGCTTTGTGTTTACCAGAAAAAGGGACACCGCACCTGCCACGTGGAGAACTGTGTGCCTTGTCTTTGCCTACTCACTCCGACAAAGGCCACGCTATTATTTATTTAATTCGCCCTGCTTCCCTATGCATGAGTCCAGCCATCCAGTCCGTAACACACAGGCGGCCCGGGACTTTGAACACATTGCAAGGCCTGAGGGCAGTGCTGTGGACAACCTGCGCCGTGTTCACATGGGTGAGCAGGGAGCGGGGAGAGGAAGACTGGCACGCCGAAACCAAACAGGTGTATGATTCCGAGGCGTGAGCTGTGAAGGGTGAATTTCTTATGTACAAGGAGTCTATGTTTCCTTCGGAGCAAACAGCATTTTGGAACCGTCCCAGGAAAGTGCTACAGTCATTGTGAGGAGTCCGTGTGAGGGGCCCGGGCATGGCTTTGATGCTGGTCGGTCATCAGAAAATGGTGCCAATGCGTAAAAACAAACGTAAAATGTATATTGTTGTTTTCTATTTTGATGAGGTTGGGGGAAAAAACAAGTTGCTTTCAAGCATTTGCTTTGTCATGACAATAAATTATTGTTGGATGGCACTTTTCCTTTTTAATTGTAAAATAACAATGATGCATACAAAAACAAATTAGTTTAAGGGGGGTACACCGATACTGTTTTGAAATGGCACTCCAAAAAGGAGGTTTATTGTCTGCTGGTTAGGACTCTGTGTAGGCCTTCTGATTGGAGTTTAGTTTAGTTTATTTATTTATTTGAGCAGTAAACATTATGCTCAAAAGGAGTAGGCTGAAGCAAAAGAGCTTATAAGCACCTACCCCAAAATCCATACAATAAAATTTGTAATTTTAGAAACAGTGCAGAATGAACAAAACAACAAAGAAACAACATTTGTTGCCAGAACCAAAAAGAACAAAAAAAATATGACTACTTACATACATAGGATACAATGTGTTTTTGCTTCTGAATAAATCACCATTGCAATTGTTACGAGTATCTAAATAAAAAATGTGTATTCATAGGATGTGAAGAAGGTGAGTGCTTCAGTGGGTAAAAAATATGCCCTTGTTAGGTGCTCTTCAGGATCGGAGCCAGGAGTCCATAAATTGGGAAAAAGAAGATGATCCGAGGCACTCTGAATTAAAGTAAAAGTCCTTTATTGAAAAAAAGGGACAAGCCTACGCATTTCAGTCGCGTACGACCTTCCATCTTCTTTTTCTCAATTTATAAAAAATGTTAATGTTTATTTTATGGGGTTCCAAAAAGTAATGTTTAAAAACCACACTCCCTAGCTTTAAGATGAAATTCCATCATATTCCCAGTCTG
>OMNZ01012484.1:0-16846 GCA_900303255.1 Lesueurigobius sanzi | reverse complement strand
ATAACTTTTCAATTATTTATTGTTACAGAGATCAACAGTTGGTAAAAAGTCAATAATTAGCTGTAGTTACTATTTATGATGTTTATTTGCTTCTTTACAATGAAAACAAGCTGCTGACCTGCTATAATGTGTGTTTTTTTTAGGCGGAATTCATATTTTCTGTCTTTCAACCTCAATTACTCAGGCCCACTATGATTTTCTTGAAAATTTTCACATCTACAGTATCCCCATAGACATTCATATCATTTGAGAGCAATATGAATATTTTATACATTTTACAAGCTGTTAAAGCCTTCAGAGTGTATGTTAATTCTATGTATACACAGCAGGGCTTAAGAGGTTAAGAGTCCAGGGCCAATGTCAAAGTTGTTTGCCCGGGACCAAAGTTACAGCCAGCCAATCAGGGTTGAACACTTGAGATGTCATGACAAAAATTAAGTTTAGAAACAGGGAACCGTCTGTTGTAATTTTGGATAGATCTATGAGTTGGTTTGTCTGAAAATATACCTAAACCTAGCCCTAACCCTAACCTTAAAGATTTCCCTGTTCCTAAACTTAATTTTTGTCATGACATCTCAAGTTTTCAAAGAAGACCGTCCCTCCCGAGCCGACTATCTAGCACAACTGACCCCTGATTGGTCTTGGGAAACAACTTTGACATTGGCCCTGGACTCTTAATTACTTGGTGATATCAGATCCTGCCATGACTTCCTTAAAAATAGGTTTGTAAAGTACATATTTGTTATTTATATAGGAAACTGGTTTACAGTGAGTGAAAAAGTGTTACATTTCCAACATGAAGTGATCATTAATGCACTGCAGATATGCTTTCTCAGTAATTCTGTAACTGACTTACTTTGTGACCATCAGGGCTTCTGTTCCTGCCTTGATTGGTTGGTACAATTGCGATTAGTAAAATTGAATTCAACAGGTGAAGAGCTTTCCAATGACATGGCGTGTCTATATTCACCAAGACTAAGTTGGTGAATGTTTTTTTTTTTTTTTATTAAACAGTAAGAGCAAAATCGGTATTGGATAGGTTGGATAATACTGTATATTGTACTGTTCCGGTATCAGCTCTCAGATATCCGATCCCAGAGACCGAATCTCTGAGCATCCCTATTAGTAATGCTATGGAATCAGAATATGAAAAAGGTTTAGTCACGCCTTAACATCGCTAATAGATCACCAACTTTGTGCACACTATTGTCCACTTTTCGTTCCCTTGCGCCCCTCTGTGGGTATTTATGAATGAGTTTCCCCAGATGAAACAAGACACTTTTGCTTGAGGAATATAGACACCGTAAATCAGAGGTGGGATCTAAATTGCTCATCTGACGACTCTTCCTTTTGCCGCATAGTTCATCACGGAGGCCACTGACAGTGCAGCAAAAAACCAAAGAATCATGCATCTTTGCAAGTAGAAATTAATAAAAACACTATGTCAAGGAGCCAGAAAAATGGCTTCCCTAATGGATTCTCCACAGAAAACAGCTTTTAGACAATCAATCTTTTCTTTGAAAGCCCAATTATTTAAGTAATTGTTCCTTACAACTGCCACAGGAATTTGTCCTTTGCACGCCGTAAAAGTAAGCATCTTTTGTCACTTGTAAAACGGCTCATACCATTTTTATTGCACTCATTTAATTTGTGTGTCACCGCTGTACTTAATGCCCTTTGTCTACATTTATAAAACCATTCATTTAGCATTTGTCACGCTCCAAAGACACACACGCACAGCAGTTTATATTACTATTATTGCTCCATACTAAGTCATACAGTACAGTGTCAATCATGGCTTTGTTTACAATAGGCAGTAAACACCTGTTGATGGACAGACTGTCAACTCTGCGGCTAAAGCTAATCACTAAGCAACACACATTTCAGCTCGGTGCAACCACAATACTCCATCATATCACACGCAACAGCACTCCATTATCATTTTTACTACTGTTCATCTAGTACATTACACCCTCGTAGTTGTCATAACATTATGGAGCAGTCATTCAGTCTGGGAGATGGTTGTCAATACTTAAAAAAAAAAAAATTGGGCTACACAGGCCGCACTATTTCACTGTAACATGTCATACTTTGAGATGGAAAGAAGAAGAAGACTGTCTTGTGTCTATAGCTATCTTGTGTCTACAGCTGCAATTCAAAACAATTTCATGCCTTCTTTTTATCACAATTACCAATATTATTGTTTATTGTCACAGCCCTAGTATTCTCAGCAAAAAATACTGCTAAAACTACTATTATACATTGCTGTACTCTTTTATTATGTTTCCGCGCGGCATTAAAATGCATTAAAAGTCATTAAATGAATTGTGTCAAAAATAAGGCCTTGAATGTCATTAAAAAAGCATTAAATAGAATTCAAACTGGCACTACATCAAACATTCTTGGAAAATAAAGACATTGTTCAACTAGTTTTACTGCAGAAGTTTGGCAAATATCCAAAAATAGTGTATATACTGCTGTTTGGAAAGAAATTATACACTATTTCTGTTGTCAGTTGTATCAAAATTTGTATTCAATATGGAAATGAATATTAAGTACGCACCAATTTGTGGCATTTCTGGCATTATAAATGTAGAATTTGGGCATTAAAATGGCATGAACCCTGATGAAAAGAAACCTCTGCCTTATCGGTTAGGAATTGTGGTGTGATTCGATATTGATATGGATTAATTGAGAAGCCCTAGATTAAACCCAAGCAGATACTGTACGGGGAGAATATGCCAACTGCATGTGGCCTGGGAGTCAAAGCCAAGACCTTCTTACTGTGTGGTGAGAGTGCTATAATGATAAAAATAAATATCTCAGATTGTTCATATGACCAGACAAAGACGATTCAAATGGAAAGTCCAATATTAGAACCATTAGTAACCCATAGTATATTCTCCAAATGTTTTACTTGGACCATTACAATAATTTAGTTTTGCTTGTTAGTGTCCAGGTTACTGACAGCCTGCAAACTCCTGTTACAATTAGGCCTGGCAGCTGCACCAGATGTTTGGGAGAGCGAGGAGAGGGAGATGTCAAAACACCTGTCTGATCATGGCTGTGCACATGCAACTGGCAACGCTGCAACCACGTCTAGTTAGGTAAGTTTTCTCTTCGTGGGCCCCGTCTGTGGCTGCCGCACACCTCACTGCATTTGGACAGGGATTTATAGGCCTGACCAAAAATGGAGCTAATTTGGACATTTTAAAGTTTTTCATTAATTCTAAATGTTTTTATTGCAGAACAGATGAGCTTTGTAATTAGTGGGAAAATTGGCAGGAGTATATCAAGGTTTTAATGTATGAGTGTAGTTAGATATAGTTACAGTTGAATATAATAGCAACAAGCTTTGTTTTTTGTTTCAAATATACAATTACTTATGCTTATTTAGTGTTTTGGTTCATATTATGTCAAATTAATACTGTGAGATACATAAATACAGTAAATCTGCAGTGCAAATTACATTTGCGTCCATTGTTTCTCTAACACAATTCTGCCATGGGCACGCCCCCTGCCTTACCCTTACATTAACCATAACCATATCCCTTTTCCTAACCCTAAGCTTTACCATAGCCCTGTCCCTAACCCTAAACCTCGCCCTAAACATAATTACAATGTAAGTGTAAACGTAATAGAGCTAACTAAAAAAAGCCTCATTAGGAGTGTTGTCCAATGAGAATGCGCGGGGGGCGGGACTTATGGCAGAACCGCTTTACAGGCCACTCATACCAAATGAAAAAAAAATGAACGCCTTCCTTCGCTCAGCTCGCTGTAGCTCTGTGGCCCGCCTCCAGGTGCAGGAGCACGTGGAGGTTTGAGACCAGCTCTGACACACAGGTGTCTGTCAGAGTGTGTTCTGTGGTTGGTGGTTGCAGCCCTGAACCGCTCTATATTTGCATAGAGTTGACTCATTTCAAGTCTATGCAAATGCTCTGGTCATTGGTATGGCACCGCTCTTCTGCTTATTTCCGGTAGTTGCCTTCCGGTCGGCAGCCTGCCGCTGTTGGTGTGAGTGCGCTGTGAGAGATAAAAACAAACAGGTGTTACGTTCATACATACTAAATTCATACTAAAGTTTGATGGCTATTCGACTTTGGAAACAAAGTTTTTAAAACCTGTGCAACCTTAAATTCTGCTGTAATGCAATAGCACTGAGTTGATGGAACAGACTGTATTCTGTTTGTAGAAGAGCCTCTTTCTTGTCTGTGGTGAATGTGGCTCCTCTCTGCTCCCGCTCTCCCCTGGTGCACCCACTAGTTTTACTGTTAGTCTAATTGGTCGTTAATAGAGAACACCTGTGTAACACAGCAGTATTTGTGAAGTAATGAGACACTGTCTGACTGCTGCCTCTGTTTTAGCACAGTTACACAAATAACTCAATAAAAAAAGAAACAACCTCAATTCAAAGTTTGAAGTTTGCTAATCTTATGAAACCGTGGAAGTTTACAGAAGTGATGTCGATGACTGAAAGCACCAGCAACCAATGAATTTGGACAAGGACATAAAAGACTCAAAAACAGTTGTAAGATAAAGGCTCAATATGAGAAAAATGTTGAATTTGGTGATAATGCTGTACAGTCCTTAGAAACCATCTTTATGTGTCTGTGTTTATAATTAATCCTCATAAACACAACAGGTGCGTTTTGTGGGATTTGAGTACACAACGTGAATTATCTCTAAATACCCTTGTTACCCCTAAAAACATGAAGACTTTGGTGTTATGATTTTTTTTCTCCACATACATTTTGACCTATGCACCGGCATTACTCATCCCTTTGCGGCGCTCACGTCAGTTACCATGGCGACGGGCACAAACTGGGGATGAGATAAGGGCCGGAGAGCCGTGGCCTTGAGGGAGTCGTTAAGCATCTGTCTCTCTCGACCTGCCCCCCTCCCCTCCCTCCGTGCCCCCCACCCCCCCTCGATCTTCACCTATCCCCCCCGTCCCAGTGCGTTTTGTTCAGGACGAGGGCAGCACACCGACAACAAAAAGGTGGCTCACCCCTGGTCCGTCTCTCCAAGGACTGACCATCATCACAGCGAGCTAACGGTGCCACCCACTACTGCCCACTCTGAAAAATCACGGCGCTTAGGGACAGTAGTAGTAATGGACTATTAGAAATGTATGCAATAATGTGGAATGAATCAGTATTGCCAAATAAACATGATTATTAACAAGAAAAATACAATCTGGAAGAAATCAGAACCTTTCACAAACCCTGTACCTTTACCATTGCGCTATTGGATGAGTGCCTTGGCAGAGGTCTAATGTAAATGTGAAATGCTGGATTTGCTGATAAATTTGTGATGTTTTGACGTGTGAAAAACAGTCAGACAAAGGTTACTCTCCAATAGTTTTCATTTAATTAAAGACAAAAGATCTTTGATTTTGATGGCACTTTGCAATAACAAAATAAGCAAGTGCATGTAATTAGTTTCCATCCACCATTGCTATGGATACCCCCCGCAGCAGAGCGAATGGTCGGCTAGCTGTCTGTAACCCTTCACGCCGAGTACGTGCTGAAAGATGAAATACTGCTTTAAATTATTCTGACTCCATCGTGTACAAGTGTGAAGACAAGAGAGATGTCAGAGGCTAAGTTCATCAGTGGATTGTGATGAGGTTGGTGCTGCTACAGCGGCCAGCGGCACGCCTCACTGAGCCCCTCTGCAGCTGGGCTTTTCAACACCCTCCAATCAAGATGTTACCGTTTCCTATAAAAAACTTACTCGCACAAAAGAAACCTGAAATTAGAGATAAGATCAAATAGGTCTGTTTGATATAGGAGAGCGCACACATTCAAATGTCCACAAAATGGTGTGAATGTATTTCATTTAAGCCTGGCTCTGAGCAGTTCTGACAATTCAATTATAAAGTACTGGCTATTGGTCTGAGAATATACATCAGAGACATTTTGACAGAAAGGCAGTGCATATTTCCATCCACAGCCTTGTTTTCTCTCTCGTCAGCATCCGTCTATGGAGCGAATCCAGCTTTTCTCCCTCCTGAATGAATTAATCATACTCTAAACACACAAAACAGCCAGAGTCAGCTAACAAGAGGCCCCTGCTGCTTGACCACAGCGTGTCAATGTCAATAACTGCAACATTTACTGGACTCAACGCCCGCGCACAACCAGGATGACAATTCAGTGCCTGATGGGGCTTAAGATACTGCCACTCAGGTCCCTGTTATTCTCAAGTGTTTTAAACTGGTCCAAGGTACAAGTGCACCTCTGGCCTCACTCTCAGCGCAGACCTGCAGCAGCCAGCCTCACTTTAGAAACAGATGATAAATAAATCAAAGTGCACTAAGCACTGCTTCCACATGGCAATCGCCTCCTTCATAGCGTCTGCACCTCATCAATCACGCCATTGTCTGCTTGAAAGGCGAGCCTTGTAAATGTCATATCCACTCAAACCCAAGGAGAGGCGGATCAGAATGCGCCTCGTTTTTTCTTTTTTAATTGGATAGTGTAATTAAACTAAAAAACCTTGCTAGGCTGCCTTTTGACAGGACAGATGAAGACCCCTTTTAATAGGGCTATGAAACATATTTGTTAAAAGGATGAGGCAATATGTACCATATGATTGGGTGCCCTTGTGTGTCATACTTTTCATTTATGATTAAAACTGCAAAAAGGTGTCTTCTGAGAAAGGAGAGATCCTTAAAAGGGTCCAGTCTAGAAGAATAATGAATAAAATTTGCCAAATTATTAAAGAAATACCTTTGGACCAAATGAACAGCAAAGGCCTCATATATTACTGGCCCCAATCAGATGCATATATCAAAGCATATGTTCCGCAGCATTTGTGGGGCATTCATCTTGGGAGCGAGCGATTAAGAGAGGTAGAGCTTGTTCTTGATTAAAGTAACAACTGAGAGAGGCCAAGCCATAATATTGATTACATGCACAAACTGGATACGGGTCACTTTGCTAGCCACACATGCTTTCTATTTAATTTCATTAGTGTAGTTCTTTCCTGATGTACTAATGTTACTCAAACACCAGAGGAATACAGTACAGCCTCTCGCTCCCATGTTCAGGGTCATAAAAGCCCCTCCACACTCACTCTCATTGACTTTGGTCCGGTGGATTTTGACTGGAGCCGGTGAGAGGCAGGCTCTGGGACTCTCCTGAGAGGCAGAGTAAGGCCCCTGTACGAAAGATCGATAGGACAGGGGTGCACAAATAAATCAGCGCTCTGTAGTGACGTCTGTCATAAAGCTCCCACCACAGTCGCAGCTCTTAGCTTTATGGCACCGCTGAGTGTTATTGCAATCTTTTGATAGCTTTGGTTAATTTATCTGATTACAAGAGCGCCCTAAGAAAACATGCCTCCATCGACCTTTCAGTATTTTGTCTAAGCAGCTCCAGGCCTGAATGTAGATGGGACATGAGACGTGTAAACAAGGGGAGTGCTGGATATTTTTAAGTGACTACTTAACAGCATTTTACTTACATTTTTGGAGAATTACACTTTAAAGCAGCAAATTTCTGCTATTTAAATGAGTAGATGTATTCACTCCAATAGAAGCTAGTCTTGCTGAAAGAACATCCCTGATTCAACGCTGGTTTGGGACAGTTTAGTTAGTTAGTTAGTTTATTGTTTATTGAAAACAGATACAGTGTACAAAACCATTAGTGTTGACAACAGAATAGATGATTAGTACCAGATTTAGCTAAGTAGCTGTTTTCCATCTGTAGTCCCTGGGCCGGTGAGTACACAAAAACATTACTAAAAGTGTATACAAAAAACTAAACATTCCCTTCAATTTACAATACATTCATCAACGCTGACACGATTGATGATCTAAAATGTACTTCTTCAAGTTTTCAAGTAAAACTATTAAGCTCTACAGACAATTTCAGACTTGACACCAGTAATTATAGTGGATTTTTAATGGCTTAGTATCAGTACTACTAGTCATGTCATCGTTTATGCTGTGCTAAACAATTGCATTTCATTTCTAATCTTTGTATTTTTGTCTGTATTATTATTATATTTGTTACTTTTATTACTTGGAAAATATAGTCCATGTCCAAGAAATATGGCCATATCTAGTGATAGCAGACTAGCAGAATACATCTAGTCAACCAATATTGAGTGAAAAAAGAAAGAGAGAAAAAATAATGGTAAACAAACTATAGCAATTTTATTTGTTTTTGTGTTTTTAAAGAAAAGTTTCATTGTCTTGCCCTGCTCTCACGGCAAAGACACATTTTCAGCTTCATCATTTCACCGTTATTGGTGCCTCAACATCAGCGGCGAAACCAAGCCAGACAATATAAAAGTGAGGACTGTAGCAGAGCTTATCCAATGGGGCATTTGCCAAAAGTGAATGAACACGTCAGCCAGCTCATGGTTTTAAATGAAACTGCGCAGAGCCTCGCCCTGCCATTCCATCTACTGGCAGACGGCGTGAATTGTGCTGGAAAATCTATTTTGGAGAAGCCTGGCCTTTTCAATTCAAAAGGGAGAAGACTGACTGCTGTAGCGACATCAATCAAAGCAGGAGACGCCGCGGTGGCTCTGGAACACAAGTGGAAGGTCCAGGGTTCACGGGTTAAAACAGGCAATATAGAAAAAGGTGTCCGAGGTAGGGCGCGAGCCGCTGTTGGCCCGTGCTATCTCTTCAAGTGGAAGCGTCGGGGAGAGGTACTATACAGCCCCCCTCCTGTATTAGCTGGACTTCATTAATCTTCATGCCATCTTCTTTAACTAGTCATGTAGAACGGCTCAATAGAAAGCCGTATAATGGGGAAGGCCCAGTGCCAATTACTAGGTTAACATAGTGTTCAGCCCCAGTGCAACAAAGGAATGAGATGGAGGAGTGCAGCCCGCGCGCCAGGAGAGACGCGCTGCATTCGAATTGACAAGAGATGCGAAATGAAAGTTCCACTAGTGTGATTTGACCTGTAAGACAGAACAGAGCTACCGATATAATAGAAATACATACATCAATTTTATGTTTCTGACTCCTCTGAAGACATGAAGAGGATGTAGTAGTCACTAAACATACTATATTGTGTGATTTTTGTCCAATGGTGGTGGGACTTTTTGAGTGTGCAATTTTTTTAGACAAGCTTTCATAGAATATAGTTTGTCGTGGAGTATTTTTGAGTCTTTATACCTCAAAATGTATGCTTTCAGAACAGTTAAACATATGCAATCATGCAACACCTCGACTGGAATTACCTTTTTACCCTCCATATCCGTACAGGTTTATAAGGATCATTCATTTGTTTTTGTGCTGTTTTTGAACATGCTGCTTTTTCAAAAATCACTGGAAAGCCCACAACATATTTATATACAGTATATATATATATTTTTACAAACAGAACAATACCTTAGATTCTAAAGGTTGTGGCAGGATGGACTTGGATTTGATGTGAGGTTTTGAGCTATAATCAGCTGCATTATGATTGGATATAACTTTGTTAATCCTTTATGCCACAAGGAGCCATAAAAAGACACAAATACTTAAAAAAAAAACAGTAACCAAACTAAAATATGGTTCTTGTACCGCTATTGACTGAATTGCATGTCATTGTATTTTACTGCTAGTTCTTAACCTGAACATTTGGAACCACAGATGGTAAAACAAAAAGTAAAAAAGATCTGCATTACAATAGAATAATCATTCTGCCTTACTGGTGTATGACAAATACTGTCTGTATTATTGTGTATATTTGCCATAAAATTATAGCAATGTTAATTCCACAATAACAAGAGTTAATACATTCTGACATGTCATAAAATACAAATCTCCAGCAAGGAGTTTTTTGTTCCTTTGTTTAAGTAAATAGTCTGTGATGGCGAGTATCACTGCTGTCATCTTCAGCCTGCGTTGCTTTTATTCTTGATTTGACTTGAGGCGAAGTGTGCTGCGCAAACCACTTGTCATGACTGCTGTCAGAACAAGTGCGCTGTTAAACTGTAGTTATTTAATTCCATGTGATTAAAATAGGACTGGGTCAGTTTGGGAAGGGCCTGTAGGCGATGGTTTTATTTAGAGGAGCCACATTAGACTGGAGTAAAATGGAAATGTCACACCGTCATGGCGGATACAGCCGGAGTTCTGAGGAGGATAATATTATTGTGATTTGAAGTTATAATTCAGACCCTGTCCTGTCTCATTATCAGTCTGTAGCTGGCTTGAAGCTTTGTGGAAGTGAGAAATCAGTCTATATCTGTGCAGGGGTGTGAGTAAGTATGTCCAAATGTCTGTTTTCTTGTTGTTGTAAGCAAAAACTAATCATGCAACAGATATTGGGGGAAATCTGGATACAAATTTCAAAAAGTGAGGTTGCAGCTTGTATTCTCAGGTTTGAAGATGTACTTTATTTTTCATAGTGATTTCGGTGGATAACTATAACGCAGACAGGTAACAAACGAAACATGAAAAGATATGGACAGACAAACAGCAAGAGTTTGCCCACAGACAGAATCAAAACATTTTGTGAAGGTGTCTAGACTGCAATATTCAGAAAAACATAAAAGCCCTATACCAATGAAAGAGCGAGCTAAATTACACTGTTAGTTGTGTCCAAACCATAGAGTGTATATAACATTTGTACAATTGTTCTAATCCTACGTGAAGCCAGTTAGCATACTGGGGCTCCTATTGACTTCCCATTGAAACTTTTTGGCCCCTCTTTATTATTGGAAATGTTAATATGACCCTCAAGTGCTTGTCTTACCAGCCGCTACACCGTCCTGTTCTTTGTCTTTCAAATATTTTCAACGTTATTTAAGATATTAACTAAAGTAACTGGCCAATCAGGTGCCACATACCATATATGGAACAAGGCTCCAAAAATTCGACATGGGGGAGGTTCAAAACGGCTAAACTGCTACTAGCGTGAATTAGCTTCATTGGCCCGCGCTGAACACTATGGGGAAAGCTTCCATTATTATATACGTTCTATGGTCCAAACTCAACATGCATTTCTAGCATCCCAGTTCTTCTCAGGGATGAGTTCATAATCATGTTTCACAACTTTCATAGTCACTTTACAGGGTCGCTGTCATAATAATGCTAACAAAAACTAGCCTGCAAGCTCCCAATGGCTAAAAATGCTTTATAATTACAGTATTTTTTCACAAACCACTGCATATTTAATATACTTAAAAAGACAAAACATAATACATTTTGCTACAAGTAAAACAAAGGAATTGTGTACAGGGCCTTCGCCATGTGTGGTACAGTTCTTTTGGCCATTTTTCATAGAATATGAATGATAGCACAAACATCTTTTTTCCACTCATGGTTAGTGGTCGCGCAAAGCCATTTATTACCAAAGAATTCATAATGAAACAGAAACTACTCAAGTGTCCCTGATCTAACGTTTACATGACCTTCAACCACTGCTAGGAAAAATGTTCAAATGTTCAAATTCACTTCAGCTGAAATACAGGACTCTCTGACAAAATTGGACTCTCTGAAAAAATGTATGTTTGTTTGAAGATGCACAATATGTAAATTTTGATCAGGGACATTTGGCTAGTTTCTAGTTGAAAAGCGTAAACAACAAAAGCTTTTTTGTGTTATCATTCATGTTCATGCACAAGTTTACATACCCTGATATTCTGGCAGTGTATGTGAACTTTTGAGCACAACTGTACATCGGTGTGGGCTGGGGTTTCGAGATAGTAACAAAAAACATGGTTAAAAGTACATTCATGTATTTTATTATTATTTAAAGAACAGATTTAATTCATCTGCGCTCCTTTTTGAATAAGGGCACTACTACAAGAGCAAAGCAAACCTGAAATCCTATAAACAGCACAAACGCATTCACACAGCACAAAGAAAGCGAACCACCAGCTGATCTGCAGACTCTCCACATCCACACACACCCCAGCACAGCAGCCTCAGAGATAAGGTATATTTTTGTCTGGCGAAAAGATAAGGGTGAGAAAGCAAACATATTACAGGGCTCAAAATTCTATATCTATAGCTGCTTTTGGTGAGTCCAATAATTCATTCATTCATGGCCTCTGTTTCCTGAGCCTCTCCAACATGTGCCTCATACATACATCACTGGGCCGATAAAGATCTCAGACAGAATTGGTAATACAGTGTGAATGGGAGACTGCGGTGCTGATTAAATAACTTTGGTGGCACAGTAAAATTGAAACGGGATGAAAGGGGACTTATCGGGGCTTTATTAAAGGCACTATAGAAGATGATTTTGGGTTTAGGATGATGTACACAATTTAAAGTGCAATGTCCCGCCGCACTGTCAAGGGTATTTTACGCAAAGAAACAAAAATGGCTTCTTTGACCCCTGTCAGCGCAGGCCCATCCCACACGCGTTGGGTTTAGACTATATTCTATAGAGAGTCTGTGAGGGGAAGAAAGCACTGTGGGGTTAGGACATCAGGAAATGGATTGGAAAAGTTTTATAGCTCTTGCTCGGACCTACAGGGATTTTTAAAACTTCACATGCTTAAATATCTTCGGCAGCGGGATGTAGTCATTTAAATATCGATATGTTTATATTCTATCATTCAAGAAATGTCCTGTTGTGTTGATGTATCAGACTTTGGCGATTTATCTACCTGTATCTGATTAATTATACATTATCATACAACAAATATATAATGTAACTAATGTGTATATTTATAATATTTTTCCAACACAACAAACATAACCTCATTGCTTTTCTACAAGAGGTTTCATGAAATCTATCCTGATTTGAATGTAGAGTGCTCCAGAGCTTATTCTTTTTTGTATCACAGTGTAATGCCACCAAATAAATGGTGGCATTACACTGTGATACAGAAAAGAATAAGATATAATACGATGTATATATACTGTATATCTGTCCATCTCTGTCAAGAAATGTCTTGCTATCTTGATTCATTCGAATTTGACTATTTATTCACCTGGATGTCTGAGAATTCCTGTTCGATTATCTATATTTGTTGCATGATAATGGCCATTTATCAAGACAGGTGCTAAATAGCGAGTGCAAATTGAAAAATAATTTTGTGGCCATTTGGCACCAGATTTAACCAGAATAGAATTTATTGGAGGTTTCACAGACTAGGAATTTTCTTCGGTGTACTTGTGCAACATGAAACATAAACATGATGATAAATAATAAACTATGTGAAAAAAAGAATATTTAAAAAATGATGTAACTATAAGGCATGCATAAAAATAGAATAAGATAGAAAAATCTAATAAAATACTAATTTAACACAATACGAGACAGCAGAATAAATGGTGAATTACAGATTAGCAGCAAATGTGAGTGTGGACATACCACATTTTTGTAACACAAGATAACTGGATGAAGCGGAAGAAAATGGATGGATGGATGGAATATACAATTGCTTCACTTTTTTACCATTTGTTTTGTATTTTATTTTAGTAGACAAGCATGCACTCCAAAAAACCCCCCAAAAAATCTTGATAGTTACTCAAAATTAAGAATATTTCACCTTAATCTAAGTAGTTTTGACTTGACCTCTGATCTGCTAATGGAATAAGTATTTTGCTCTTAAAAACACACACAAAAAAAACATCCTATTTCAAGTGAATTTACATTTATTATTAATTTTTTTATGCAACAAGATGTTTTTCCCCCTTATTTATGGGGCTAAAATACTTTTAATACTTACCTGTCAAATCAAGAGCAAATATAGAATAATGTACTTTCTTCTCCACTACAGTTGCCGCGTGAAATACAATTGATAGCATACATTTCCCCTCAACACAATCTGGTTCTGGTTCTGGTTTATTAATCGTGGGCCTCCTATAGTGAACATCGGTGCATCTGCAGCAACTACAAGAGGAAGAAGTTCTACACCAACAATATCAGCTTTCATTGTCGCTTTTTATAGTAAACGCCAACGGTTTCCCCCGCACAGGTCTTTGACAAACTTCCCAATATTCCTCCAAACAGATGCGCGCGAGACGTTCACTCTTTCAGGTGCGACTCCCGCTACGTGTACGAGTGCGAGAGATAGCCCCCGTGGAATTTGCGCGGTTAATCCGGCGCGATGATCTAACGGGGATTGCCTCGGCGCACTATCTCCGAGTCCTGCAGCGCCCCCAGACTGCATCAAATGAACAGATGGCAGTGACACGAATTAAAAGCATAGAACAATAGTAGAATATAAACCAGAAATGACACCCAAAGTGGCTGTTGATTTATGGCGCTGGCGAGTTTGGTACTGGGCTTCCATGTATATTAGTGCTACAAATCTGGGTCCATTTAGCAGGGAGATGCTCATACATACATCACCGGCTGCTGCTCCAAGCCAAGGTCAGTCCTTATTGCATCAATCTTTTCAACAGAGGCTAGTCCACACAGCAGCACTTTTGTAACTGTCGCGCCTGTAATGGAATCTTTTTTCCCGCGCTTCATCTTTCTCTTATCACATGAAATATATATTCAACTTCTCTCCTCCTTTCCCTCATTCTCCCGATTCTTTTTTATTTTATCTGTAAAACATTCCCGGGACCTCATTTCTTTTCCTGCAAGTGTAGCAAAGCCGTTAACCCCTCACAGGTCACGATCCATTGGATATAGAGGCTAAAATAATATACGGAGATAGAACAAAAGCCAAATCTAAAAGACATTATGGAGGCAATTGAATGCATCTAATATATAGGATTTTTTGACAAGATATTGTTTCAATCATGTCATTTCCTCAGTACTATCTATCACTTATCTATTATTTACACAAGTCATTTCCCGGTGGGTTTAGTCATGTTTCCATTTAGTGCTTCGCTTACAGGAAATCTTATATGGTATGAATGTTACAAATTTACTTAAAGATAACAGCTCACTATGCAGTAGTATTATTAGCATGTGCTATTACCCTTATGTGCACTATGAAGTAAATCATTAACGGTAATGAAATTAATTAACTCTATTCATTTAATCATCTGGTGGTTGTAAAAAATATTCAGCTTGTTGATACTTACCATGAAAACAGAAAACTGTCAATGGCTATTAATGCCACTAAACCATTTATAATTCTGAATATGTATGAATATATTTTATTGCTTTAGGTTCTTGTCAATAAATGTATTGAGATGGCTTACAGTATTGCTCAAATACTAGTCCGTAAATTCGTAAAAACTCAAACTGTGAAATGTAGCTGAAAGACAGACCCTTGTCAGTGTTGCAAACTGCAAAATAACGTTGATGATTGTTTGGTTGATCATGCAAAAGCAATTTTGGATTACACACTGTAACTCATAAACAGGTACACATGCATAGCTATGTGTGTACCTAGGGATGAATCACTGATTCCCAAAGTGGGGTCCGGGTAGGGCTGTGCAATTAATCGAAATTTGATCATGATTTCGATTACAACACTGCACGATACAAAAATAGCATAATCGAGACAAAACGATTATTAATGATGCTCTCACACTTGTCCATCCCGACGTTTGAATAATCACGATTTCAATTATGACAAAAATTATTATTTTTTCTGAGCAGCCCTAGGTCCGGAGCCCCCTGGGGGTCCTCAGAGGCACTGCAGGGGGGCCTCCAATGGTTGTCCACAAATCTATCACATCAAAATAAATAGATTTTATAATGAACTTTATATGAATTTGGTCATATGTAATTAAATATACTATTATCACTATTTCCTTGTATTGTATAAGTAAAATTAACCGAAAACCAGTGGAAAACCATGACATTTTCTTTTAAATAACTAAATAAAGTCTTATCATGAGGGAGCCTCAAGAGATTTTTGGATGTATGAGGGGGGCCGCGACACTCTCAAGTTTGGGAATGGCTGGATTAGATAGTAAAGTTGGTATGTGTATGTACAGTATGCACAGACAAGCACTCGTAACTGACAAACTCCGTAAGAAATAAGATATATCTAATGTTAAAAAAAGTACAAACTACACAAAGCATATGATGTTTTACTCTATTACTGCACAAGTAATAGATATATGAAGGAGCTTTCTTGCTTCAGCCTACTCCTTTTGAGCTCACACTGAGATGTAATATTGTAAAGTTGTAACAGTATAAGTTTATTTGTTTGTTTGTTTGGGACAGTGGGTGCACATGAAGAATGCATGTGAACACGCCACTCCGGATTCATTTCCATCCGTTGTCCCACATTCGCACTCACAAACTCACTCTCATTCATCCTGGCCTATTGTACATGTTTTTAGTGGTAGGGGAAACCGGAGCACCCGGAGGAAACCTACGCAGACACGGGGAGAACATGCAAACTCCACACAGAAATGCCGCACGGGCCGGGAATCGAACCCAGGACCTTCTTGCTGTGAGGCAAGAGCGCTATCCACTCTGCCACCGTGCCGCCTGAAGAATGTAAGCAGCTCAAATAAACTAAACAAAATATATCCATTTGGATAATTTGCTACAGTTAATAACATAGCATTGGTTCATAAATTATGGATAACTTGAAGTTTTTAATTGATTCAAAGGCTATCAAACGTATCCGCATGAGTCTGCCGTTTCCGAACACGCTCTAATGCCTTGTTTTATAAGTGCACATGAGTTGGTAAATTACGAAGACACATTTTCAGATCCCCATGCTGACTCAGGTCCTATTGTCCTGATTACTCACGCAGAGCCACGCAGTACTTTAATAAATGAAGAAATAATAAAATCAATCATTTTAAATGGCGCCGGACCGTTTACAGCGCCGGGCGGGAAAAAAGAGGTGACTTTTAATTGATGAACTTGACCTGCTTTCCCTGATAACAGATTTCATTTGTTCTATAAAAATTATGCTCAAGTGACAGTATTTGACGGGATCTTTATCACCTGCAGAGTAAATAAGAGTAATTTATGCTGTTTAATTTTGAGCATGGATTATAAAT